>QKQZ01048713.1:0-29733 GCA_003595255.1 Solenopsis fugax
TCAACCGCGCCGCGGCCGCGTCGCACGCCGTGGCCGCGCTACACGCGAGCATCGAATCTGCATTACACGATGATTGAATTTGCAGTAAATATTAATGCGAGGTTGATGTAAGTCTCTCGCTCACTTGTTAAACGAGCCGCGTTGACGCATCCGCTCTGCAGCCGGTCCGTCCCGCGTCCGCTCCGCCGCGTTCTGCAAGTGAAACGTGAATACATCGCTTAAGATGGCGAGAAGCGGCTTCGTCTCCGCGCGGACAACTTCACGCGATAAGACCGACGCGACACCGCGGCGACGCTACCATGTCCCGCACTCAATGCGTTTATGTATTTTCCGTAACATATTGTCGAATAGTAAATTTATCTTTTATAACGATTATTTCGCATTCGCTAGAGTAAGCGTATTAATATTATAACGAGATATCCGCGCGCGTTACTCGCAATAAGCAAAAATATACTCATCAATTTTATCAATTTATTCACACGACACATTTCTCTGGCATTAATAATTATTACGGAATGCGCGTTTTCGATCGGATCATCGGTGCATAAGCACCGAATCTTTATGCGAGGATTAACTTAATGGATGATAAATATTATCGCGAGATTAATATAGATTTACCTATTAACGAGTTTGCGACGCTACTCGCTCTCGTCCCGATCTGCATCGCGTCCACTGCGTTTTGCAATCGGACGAAAATGGCGAACCGGCTTCGTTCCCGTGCGGGGGTAACTTTACGAGTCGCAATCATGCTTATAATTTCAATTAGGAGTAATTAAGACAGATCCGCGCGCGTTACTCGCAATATCAACAGTATGTATTAATGCGAGATTGATAATGGTTTCGTTTACCTTTAAATGAGTCGCAATGCCGCTCACGCTAGTTCGGTCCGCCCACACTCGCCGCGTTCCGCAAGTGAAAAGAGCGAGGAGCGGCTTCGTCTCCGCGCGGTCAACTTCACGCGCCAAGATCGATACTGCGTCGTATCTCGATTTTAACTTTGCATTTATTTTTCGCATTACGATGCATATTATTATTATGTTTAAGATATGTCTCAGATTATAATTATTTCTAAATAACAATAAAAAATGTAAATAAATTAAAATATGAGTCAAAATTGTCTTCCTACACGACATCGATCGATATCGATTCGATTAATCATTTCTGGGTTGGAAACTATTTCGACTTTCGAGGCGCTACGTGCTATGAAACACATAACCTAAAAAAGTCCTCAGATTCGAAGTAAGAATGAGACTTTTTAAACTATAAAAAATTGTATAACTGTTTATTATAAAATTCAATGAAAAATTTAATAGCTTAGTGGTTGTCTTTTAATGGTGATGGCTGAATAATTTTAAAACCGAGCTGTAATTCTATTCTGTCAGTGCTGCATCGGCTAGAAAGGATAGGTAACCAAAAACGTGAAGTATTTCTTATTTATAATAAGATCTCCAGAGGACAAAAATCGTATAGAACATTAATGCTCATCAATTAAATTCAGACATACAACAGAATGAATTACTTACTACATACGATTTTATTTCTGTTTATCGTTACGGTAAGTAACAGAAAATAAATGTAACAAACCGATTATGTACCTAAATTTCTTCAAAATATTGTATCTCATGTTTTTCTTCACACGTTTAAAAGTGACAACACAATTATACACATGTAACATGAATCTGAAGAATAAATTACTGTGATATCTATCGGAGTCACCATAATACCAACGATTAATTTTACAGATGGACATTGCCATCGCAGAGTTTTCGGCAGACGATTGCAAGATGCTAGGATTTAATAAAGCCAGTGTGCTCTGCTCAACTTGCGAACATTTCGCCAAACCTGATCTAGAAAAAATTTAGTACGTAAAAACCTATTCAAATATTTTGAGTCTCTCCCAAGAATATATTTTATGAGTCTCTCCCGAGAATATATTATATAAATCTTTCCTTACCAATTTGTAGTGCTACATGCAAAGAGTGTTGTCTAAAAGACAACGATTACGATTTGTCTGGATCGAAACGCTATCCCAAAGCAGTTCTTGAAGTATGCACGTGCAAATTTGGGCAATATCCACAGATACAAGGTATCCATATGATCAGATACTTCTAATAAAATTAAAAATTTAATTCATGCAATTTTGCAACATAAGAATTAATACAAGTTTACGATTAATAATGCTTCTTTTAGCCTTTATCAAAAGCGACCGGCCGAAAAAATATAAGAACCTCAGCATAAAGTATGTAAGAGGTTTAGACCCGATTATTAAGTTGTACGACGCAGAAAATAAAGTTGAAGATGTGCTTGACATACACAAGTGGGATACGGATTCCGTAGATGAATTTCTGTCGACTCATCTTTCTAAGGATTAATAAAATTAGGAAATATACATATTGCATTATTATGATTGTTTCTATTGAATTCTTAATAAACTATTCATTTAATATGAATATTACATATATAGTATACATATATATGATTATACCTTATTTCCTAATGTCATATGTGTCCATTCGTCTATTTCAGTTATCACTTTCGTAGTACATTTTGTAACAGTTCAAACCTTGATATATAATATTGTGTTGTGTTTTAATTTTCTTCAAAATTTATAACATATTTTTAAAATTAGATACAAAAAGAACCTTCTGTCAAAATGTATTCTATCCTTATGTAAGAATACACAGATCAATTAATCTGTCTTTTCATACATAGAAATATTTTTTTATTATGAAAACGATTACAACACTCACGCACACCATTAAAGTAAGATACAAAATTGGAAATCTGTAATGTTACCATTTTTAGTTTCGTTCTTTTCAATATATAAGTGTTAAAAGTGAAAAATTATCATTAACTCCATAATTAACTAGCAACTAGAAAAAGTTTATGACAGTCTAATGCAGTTCTCTTTGCGCGAATTTATCAAAACGTATATTTACTCTGTACATTGAGTCGCATAATTAATTACATGTTATCAACGCTTTGGCTCTGATTCGAGCCTTTTTGAGTGTGATTTTAAGATAGAACAAAAATATCCAACGGTTCTAGAAACCAATGTAAGTCTTCTAAATTTTAAAAGTCCCATTTTAAGCCATTAAGCAAAGTTCATTAGCGTGAGAAAAAATCCATACAATAAAAAATATAAATTGCACATTGCCTCGTCTAATTACAATAACAGAAATGTAAGTGCGGATACAATACAAGAATAAACAAGTAATTATGCGACTCAATGTATGGAGTAGAATATATATTTTGATAAATTTGCGCAAAAAGAACTGTGTTAGACTCTCATTTTTTTTCGATTTGTTAGTTGTTTTATATAAAAAAATTTTTAGAATTAAATCAATTTTTGTTTTAGGATTACCTCAATGATCTTGAAATAAAATTTGAGGAACTTAAAGGAAATTTATTTATCTTTGTTTAGGAACATAACTGCAACTTTCATATAGCCTTTTACTATTTATATCAGTGCTTGCCAATACGTGATATCATAAAAATATTCTTATAACTGTATGGAGAGAACAAAGAGATAATAACCTAAGTTTAACATTATGTATTTCGATTACGTATAATCATATTAGATGTGTATTAAGAATGCGATAGAGATACTTTTGTTTACGCTTAAAACAACATTCTGTTTCTTGGTATCGTATACACAATCAATTTTCCCTAATTATATTTGAAATGATGTAAAATGTTCAATAATTTTTCAATAATCATTTATATGTAGCGCCAACAATGATTTCAAAGTGTGAGAGAAAAATTATTATGACAGCTAAAATTCATTTATACAAAAACTTCTGCATCTCTCACGTACATACTCTTCTGGTACATGGTGCTAATGAAATAGGTCGTTTATTGCTAAGAACTTACAATTAAGAACTTACTATCATATAGGTTCACACATAATGTTAATGCTATTGTGTGCAATATTAATACGTAATATTAATATCACACGCTTCAATGATAAAAACGTGTTCTATTCGTTATAATTAAAACTTATTTGAATACGACACGCAATTGAACTTCCTTAACATTGACATCTTTCTCGCGTTTACTTTCATATTTTCGTAAATCGCGGTGTTACCTTATCGCCGGGATCTTCTGGCACGCGGACCACCACGACCACGTGCGAATCCACGACCTCGAGGTTGCTTTACTTGAGGGCTACGATTTCGTTCTGTTTTTTGAGTAGACTTTTCCTCGACATGTTCTTTTTCGTCCGTCTCGTCAATCAAATTGCCCATTTCGACATCGTTATCATTGTCTATATCTGTCCATATTTCATCGACTGGTGCTTTTACATCCTGCACGTTAGTAGCATTTCCCGTAGTAGTCTCCTTCGCATCCTCTTCCTCCTCTTCTGCCTCACGATTTTCCTCTTCCTCTGATTCGGCGGCATCGGCTTCCAATGGATCATATTTCTCCTCTCCATCCGACTTCTTTGGTGTCACATTTTCGTTATCAGTATTATTCTGTTGCTCTTTCGGCTCGTCATTATCTTCTTTTTCATCGCTAATCTTACGACGTTTCCAATGTACATCGCATTCATCCTTATCTTCAGCATTTTTCTCATTTTTCTATAAACACAATATAAGAATTTTGATAGATGTTGAAAATGCGCTTTCTTTATGACGATTTTTTTATGGTACATAATTGCTTACATCAGCTTGTTCAGTTTCTTTCGACTCTGCAGTTGGCGTGACTTTGCTAGGGGTATTCGATGTTAATGATCTCACTTCCGCTACAAAGCTTCGATAATGCGTAATGCTGCGTAAATGAGTGTTCATATCTTCACCTAAGAGCATAAACCTTCGGCAACGCTCACAGTAAAATCCTTGGACTTCTTTGATCATAGATTTACCTAAGTAAATATAATTTTTTTTTATAAAAAAATTTCTTGTACACATACAGAAAGAGCAAATTTTGTTTTCTAAATGTCATTTAAATAACA
This sequence comes from Solenopsis fugax, assembly GCA_003595255.1. Classification (NCBI taxonomy): domain Eukaryota; kingdom Metazoa; phylum Arthropoda; class Insecta; order Hymenoptera; family Formicidae; genus Solenopsis; species Solenopsis fugax. Next base: position 4,955 of record QKQZ01048713.1, read on the forward strand.
ACTTTTTAAGTTACAACTTTTTCAACTTTTATATAATCCATACCAATAGAGATCTGATTTTGACGGCAATATTTGTAAGACGGTATCTTGAATTTCTTATCAGTTATATTTTCTACAATATCTGTGATGTATTCATATTCTCCTGCATTTGTATTTTCCTCCTCTTTTTCATTCTTCGAATCATTACTAACATCTTTCTCCTCGTCTTCCGCAGTACGAACTTCAGCTTCTCCTTTTGCCAGTTTATCTGTAAAGATAAGTTTACTAATTAAAAATTCTCTTCAAAATTAATTCGGAAACACACATTTCTTTCACATTCTTTTGTCAATTACCTTTCTTTTTATTTTTCCGTTGTTCCTCGCATTGAACTGCATTCTTCATATGAGTGGGTGTTAAACAGTGCTCGTCGTATTCTATGCGAGATGGAAATTCTTTTAGGCAAGGAAAGCATCGGGGATGCAAGAATGTTTTCAGTTGTTGATGCTTTTCACTCTTCCTATGTGTAGATAAAGTTCCATAAAAGTTCAGATCGCACATCGTACAATATTCTCTCACATTGAAATCTACAGAGATCTGCAATCAAGCGATCAAAAATAGATCGTTACATACATCGTTACTATCAAATCTGTATTTAATTCGCAATCTTTTATTTATAAGAGACTGATTCTTACTTTCTTGCCACGGCGTTTCGAGTTGTTCAAACTAAGTTCACGCTGCTCCTCGGCAACTCGCAGCTCGTGTCTCATCAGATCGACTTTCAATTTGTATGACTCATCCAACTTGTCCATCATCAGCTGATGCGCACGTCCACGTAGATGATTCTCGAAGGACTATAAAAAAAATACAAAAATTAGTTACTGCTCAACGATTACGCGACGTTTGTTAATTTTGATGTATCGATGATACATACAAATCCGTCCCACATATGCTTATTGCAAATGTGACAAAACATATGGTTCATCGGAACTTCGGCATAACGACTTTCAGCGTGTCTAGCTTCTGATTTCTTGCCAGTCGTTTTCGTGTTCTCTTTCTCAGTTTTTTCATCTTTCGCTTCTTTCGAAGAATCTTCCGCAGCGGACTTCTCCATCTTTTTCTCGCTATCTTCTGTCTTTTCATCTTCCGTTTTTTCAATTTTTATTTCTACGCTTTTCTCATCCTTCCATTCGCGCTTCTTATCCTCCGTTTCATCTGCATCATTGCTATTCATCACAAATAATCTAAGATAAAACTTATGCTCCAAGAAAAATTTTGTAATCATTTTAAACTGTTGAGCACATTAAATTTGTTATAAAACTAATTTCTGATTATAAATTTAATTGTGTAATTTTGCAAGTCATAGTATTCACGTAAATTCGTACAAAATTTCGTTTAGGAATGAAAAAATTTGTACTTGATATTTATATAAAAGTGCATAGGAAGATGTAACTTATACATCTTACTAGAGTGCAGGATAATATATTATCGCCGATTAGAACACTATACGTCAAAATACGTTTTGATGAATGTATAGGGGAAGAAATTACGAAAAGCAACAGAAAAATTTTAGCACTCTGGCCAATATTTATGAAATATAAATGAATTGCATTGACGGTGTATAGGATAAATATATAAAAAGAAAGAGATATAGATAAATGAGAAATTTCTGAAACTGATACTACAAAAATATATATAACTGACATTAAGACATATATAAATATATAAAGCATATGTATATGTATATATGTATTTAGGCAAATAGTTCGGAGAGATTGAGACTTACTGAAATTTGAAGAAACTATACCAATCACAGGTAATCGGGAGCTTACCTTTTCGGAACAGGCGGTTCTGCTTTTTCGCTATCAGAGGTCTTAACATCCTGCTGTTCCTTTTTGGCAGTCTGATTTTGTTTAGAGGCAGGAATTGGTTTAGAAGATTTATCGTTGCGATGTTGGATTTGGTTTCCATTCATACGTTGACTGCCAGACTGGGGTGCACGAGATTGTTGTGCGGATGGGCCACGTCGCCCAGCGGGGCCATCTCGGGCTCGATTGCCCATCTAGTTAAGTAGTAGATGGTCAAACGACCAAAAGCATCATGAGAAGTATCTGATGTAACTGTGATTCTTCTCAAATCGAGACACTGGTTCTAGAAACCACTTGGGATTTGAGGGAGAGAACAGTTCTACAGACGATAAATGGAAGCACGACGGAGCTAGTGAAATACCCAAGCTCTTTCTTCCATTTCCACACCAAGTATGGAAGGAAAGGGAGAAAACTGTAGAGTGCATCCCGATTTCGAGTTGAAAACGCATCATGTATATACAGGCACGATCGCAACGATCATAAGATACGATCATAATTATAAAAAGTAGATATAATTTTTTTTGCTACTAAAAATATTTGAGTAAAACTTGGTGAATGCTAATGAATGTGAAGAAGAAGTTAAATCAAGTGAAATATGCAACTTGTGTATATAAGTGGTAGTTTTGAATAAAGTGCAACCACATTGATTTTAATATCACATTAATGGAGAGAAGACTCTGGTTACACAGATTGTAATGTGAGGCAATGTTCAAATGTGTTCCTGCAAAAACCCTTGAGTGAACTTCCAGTAGTAAATTGAGATTTACATTCTGAAATCAACACACGTTTTTCAACAGTGCTCGTTTAATGAAATTTTTATGGACGATATCTAGAAGCCGTTTCAGACAAAACTGATCCATCAACAAGAATTATTTATATATTTGTGATTTCGCCGGCTGTGTCTAATCGAGTGTCTAATCGATATATCCTATTTAATCGATCGGCTCGACAAGGGGAATTTGTAACGTTCGAAATAATTAAAGACAGTTTGTGTCCATGCGAGGAAGCGTGGACTACAGATTGTCATTTTTTTTTTATAACTCCTGTTTACGATACAGAAGAAGATCGTAAGCAAGTGTTAAAAGAATTGCCTTAAAGAATTACCTCGGTTCGTGAAAGGAAAAAAAATGTGTCGCGTATTCTATCAAAAAGTTACCTTGTTGTACGGCTGAGGACGTTGGTTCTTCAGGGGATGTCGCGCCGGTCGATCGTTAAATCGTCCGGAGGAATAGTTTTGTTGATTGGGATAATTTGGTCCTGGTCCGGAATAATTATTTCCCAGACTCATGAGAGACGGCACCTGCTTGGAGAATGGACTAGGTTAAAAGCGAGTTCAGGGTACGGAAATGGAATTATCAAGCTGTAGGGGAAACAATTTTAGTACCTGTGGCTGCGCCTCTTGTTGACTGCGAAGTAGATTCGTCAGAAGGTTGCTGGCGATCGCTAACTGCGCCTGCGGCGATGCTAGGGAGAGGTTGTTGTTTGGTGTAGGCAGGATGCCTCTGCCAGGCATCATGCCGCTCTCCCAGGGATTCATTCCACTCATACCGCTCCCACTCATTCCTCCACCCATGTTACCTCCCATGCTGTTATTGCCGACTCTATTACCACTGCTACTGCTCCGATTGAAATTCCCTCGATTTCCGAAGGCATCTCTTTTCACTCCTCGATTAAATGACATTGTGCTGCTAATGCTGGCGAACATTTAGAAACAATTAATCTTAGATATTATTCCTATGGAAGCTAATCTATGCAGGATACTCTGCAACGATTTTTAAAGAATTTACTTCTTTTGTGTTCGAAGATTTTCTCTTTTCTTTCCTTTCAATCTTAAATAACAATAATTCTTAACGAAAAATTTACAAAATATCGCATTTCAAAATATCTTAAAATCCAATTATAAATATATTCCGCAAACATATAAAATAAAATTGCATTAAATGAAGTTATAGGAAATTGGAACTAATCTAAATTGGAACTTGTTCTCGAGTGATAAGACACACATGTGTGAACATATGTGTGTGCGCGTATGCATGTGCGTACGTGCAACGTGTAAAAATGAATTAAACAGAATTTATCTTATTAAACCAGCATTGTATGCAAGTGGAAAGATCTTGTGAATAATATGGAAAACGCAATAACAGATAAGCACACGTAATAATATTATTTTCCACCTATACGCAACGTGGCGGATAATAAACGCTTGCCCAGAGCGTCTTCAAAATTTGCGATCACGAACCGGATTTTTGCGTACACGATAGCTCGGTGAAATGACGGTGATAAACGGAGTTCCGACTTATCGAGGTACACATGCGGCTCATGCATTTACAGAAAAGTTTAGGGTTTCCTTACCAAAGCGGCAACGCTAAGCGTGATGGAAAGAAAAGCCGACGAGGAGGATCGCAACGAACGAAACGAAATGCAAATGAACGCAGCGAACGATCGCAAATGGCGGAACACAGCACATATATTGGCGGAGTCCGTCCGTCCGACTACCATGAACTATGCAATCAAGGCAGATTGTAAATCGTAAAGTCTTATGTTCAGCTACTAGAATTATTTCTAAAAATTATATTATTTTATTGTAAGAAATTTTTATTACTTCTATTGTAGCTGATAATAGCTGCTATAGCCTGCTATATATACATATAACACTTGTTCTGATGAGCAAGTGCATGTTTGTTCCTCCATCTCCTACTGTCCATGTCTACGAGACATTGGTCCGAGATATTGAATGGCGAGAGAATGGACCAATCGTATTAGTCTGCGAAATTGTATAAATGCGATTGGCCAATCTCTCTGTCCGAAATTTTGGAGCGATTTTTAGTATCATAAACATAAACGATAGGAGACCGTTATGCATAACATAATTATGCTGTGTAAAATTAGTGGATTTTTGTATTAATGATGATTTAACTAATCCATATATATCCAATTGTATTTCTAAAATTTGTATAGAATCTGAGAGGGACATTTATTCAAAATAGTATGTATAATACATATAAAATATATGTACTGTATTTAAACGTATTCTAATAACACATTTATTTTAACAATGTCACAGATGCTTATAAATATAATGATACAGCAAAAAATATGAGAACTCAGGTTTTTTGGATTTTATATAATTATAATTATATAGAAAAAAAAAATAAAACTTGTTATATATTAAATAAAAAGTAAAAATTGTTATATATTAAATATCTCGATATTTGGACCTACATTTATTATATCACAATTAACGGTTCAGAGCTTCATCAATTAGCAAATAATTCAGTTGTCAAATCAACAAATATAATATTAGTTTATTGAATATATATTATCTATATAATAAATACAATATCTTGTACAATTGAATTAAAATTCACAGATAATATCACAAAATAGTTATAATAAATAGCCACGAAGACATCATTTAGAAGTTTTCACATCAAATTTATAGAATAAAATACGATTTTTATATAATAAAATGTTTTATATAATGAAACATAAATAATATGCAATGTAATTATTGTAAAAATGTTCAAAATACAATGTCAAGTTTTAGCGTTAATACATCTTTGTTATACTTATTAGCGAGATGATGATTTACTTAAAATGGATTTGAAAGTTTCTAGAATTTGAGGATCTCTGTATGCTATCAAGCCTGCACGATTGGAGAAATTTGTGCCGATAGGTAAATAATTCACGCTCAGATTTTCTGAATCTGGATTTACAATAAACTCTTTAAACTCGATGATACCTCCACCAACCGACGATAGAAGAGCTTGCGGTCCACATGTGTCCCATTTATAAGTGGAACCTTTCGATAAGATGTAGGCAGCCGCTTGTCCAATAGCGACGCTCAGTATCTTATATCCTGCTCCTGTTGCTTCCACCAATCTGAATCCACTGTTTAACAGCTTCGATTTTACATCTGTGTCTTCGAAGCGACTGAGCAAAATAATTTTATCGACATTGCATGCGTTACTTATAGAAGACTTGGCGATGCCACTTCCGACAAAACCCCAGTAACATTTTCCTGTCCATCTGTGTCCAATCAATACAGAGTGTAATACAGAAAAGAACATAAAGCTTACAATTTGCTAAATACAATATTTTCCCAATATCAAAAATATGTAATTAATTTCAAACAAAGAAACATTACTTTTTACAGATTATATTAACAATATATAAAAATATTCAGAATAAAAATCTTATATTTTGTGATTATTTATTAATAGTTTTTATTGTGTGTGATTCATTCTATGTCTACTTACTGCGAGTCCATATTGGTAGAAAAAGGTTGATTAATTACACCCAAAACCGGCACTCCAGTACTTTTCTTATATGCGCCAATTAAGACAGTGACACAACGCAATCCGCTCAAATGTAAACCAGTCTGTTCATCCACTGCCTCCGTTGCGCTTATGTAATCTGCTGTTGAATCTACAAAAGTTCCACGAATTGCTCCACAGGTATGCATTATCAAACTACAAAACAAACAGAAATTCTTAAAAGCGTTGCATCTCAGTTTACAGGCCAATTATGATTCTTAGTAATAAGAGACATAGTTTTACCAGAATACTGTCTAACTTTTGTATTTTTTTCAGTCTTGTCCTAAATTAATGTAAATTTATTAAATATCAATCGCGAATATGTAATCTTGAACTATTATATTATTCTTGCCATCTCTTATACCTACCAATTGGATCTATCCAAATACCAAGGTCGTCTACATTGATGTCAAAATCAGTGGGAATGTCTAACGTGATTGGCACATCTGAAAGCTGAACATCTTTATGGACCTCAGCAGCGAGTAACTCTGCTGCCACAACATCGTTGCTCATAACTTTTGTTAGTAACTGTGTTGTATCTTTGCTACATGAACAGACTTCAACAATAATGGATTCTCCCATGGTATTGCTGAATACATTGGTTTCCTCACCTTGTACCAACTTAGCCAATTCTGGAAACTGTTTATGGTAATAAGTTTGGAGTTTGACAAGTCACAGAAATAAATTGATATACTTCACTTTAGTGTTTAATTTAAGATTCCTTCATGCTCACCTCAATTTCTATGTCATGCCTGATAGTTTCCTGAATAAGGACGTCGGCTAATGTTTTGAAATCCTGAAAGAAACGAGGATTCTTCTCTTCTAAGGATTTTTCTTGCACTAATAATTGAAAAAGGGCCTCCTTCTGCCGGCAAGTTCTTGCAATGTTTGCTGCCTTCTCTGAGGCTTGTAGGAGAACTTTCAACAATTTGCTGCCGTTTTTCATTCTTTTCCTTTTTCTTACACAACACGGTACGTTTACTAAAAAACTAAAATTATTTTTATATTATTACTGCTCACACATGTAATGAAAAAGAAAGATCATACCTTGTGTTACACAAGAAACCTTACAAGCTTTATTGGATGTGCATGTATGTGTGAAAATTGAAGATATTGATTTTTTCTATAAATATAGCATACATAAAGCATCCTTGTGCATTAAACAATATCGATAATCACTTTAAAATAACGTCACAGTGTCTCGAAATATTAATAATTTCATTCCATTACAAGAGATGATCGCGACCACAGCAAAAACATCAAAACGATCGTGTATGCGGGTGTACTTTACAAAGTGTAAATTAAATTTTTAATTGCAACCGAGAGGACTACACAAAATACAATAAAAACGCACGCCTCCGCAAATACTCATAAATAAAAAAAATCACACAAGGGAAGTCTTTTAAAAAAGATTTTGTATATGGCTGAAAATGTTAATAAAGTAATAAAAGTAGATAAAAAGTAGTGATGAACATTTACCTACGTTTAGTATATAAATGAGAGCGAAAGTGAGAGTTTATACACAGTGCGTACGCACCGCACGACCGCACTACAATTATTTCCTCGATGACGTGCGTGGACGCAAGAGCACGTCAATCGAAACAATCTCATCCTCATCCCACTATTCCCACTTCCCTACTTGAGCAGTGCGACGTCCCGCGTCGACTTATCAAAACTCGCGGTTCATTTGAATGCTGCACGCAATGTGAATTCGGCTTTAGGATACGATTTCGTCAAATTGTTCAAGTGCATTAATTGGTTGGTAAAATAGAGGATTCTAGAGACTCGAGAAATTCTCTATTCTTCAGCCAATCAACGCTCTTAAAAAATTCATCTGCATATGTAATATTAGCGTAAAGTGCAGGAAGTACGGATGCAGGCTGATGCAGGCTGTAACTTGTCGCAATCTGTTTAACCTGCGTTCTAATTTTATTTCACTTTTATAATCACGCTAATATGTCGCAAAAACGAAAGGAATAATAACACGAAAATAGTCAAAGAAACGGTGTAGATGTAAAGCTGTGCGGGATAACTCTACAGGTTATAAACACTTTATAAAAAAGATATCACCAACCGAACACTGAATTGTTTGGCTGCGCAAAATATTTATTGTATTTTTCATTTAAATACAATTTTGAAAAAAAATCACTTAAAATTAAAAGCTCTAATTATCACATAAATTAGTAGAGACGCTATTTTAAAATCTCACTCGATTAAAATGTGGAAACAATCGAAACTGTTGTACAATAGATGCGCAGTGCAGAGAAGAAAAGCTCTCTCTCGCAGTTACAAAACGGGAGAACCGGCCACGAAGTTGACCGACGTCGAGAATTCAGAATGTGTACTTCCCAAGGAAGCACGAGTTGTTGTATGTGGAGGTGGAGTTATGGGAGGTGCAGTAGCATACCACTTATCTCTCATGGGACTTGGACCTGAAACTATTTTGGTAGAAAGTGGCAGGTATATAAAATCTCTCAATATTGGTTTTTAATGATTAGAAACGTCTAAATTTTTAAATATTTTAGAATATTAAATTTATTTTTATTCTTATTAATATATTTATAGATTTTTTTCATTATACAAATCTAACAAATATTTTATATATTTGTTAGATTGGGAGGTGGAACAACATGGCATGCATCAGGATTAGTAGGGGCCTTCAAGCCCAGTCTGGCTCAAGTGAAACTTGCTCAAGATAGCATCGCTTTATATAAGGAATTAGAGAAGAAAGGTCAATCAACAGGATGGAAACAGTGTGGTAGCCTCTCCTTGGCACGAACAAGAGATCGCATGACCTCATTCAGGCGAATGAAGGCACAATCTGTGTAAATATTTAATAAACAACAATATACCACAATGAATAATTGTTTTAAGTTTGTTATTCTTTCAGATCACGTAATGTTGAGTGCCACTTAGTTTCTCCAGAGGAAATTCAAGCTCTCTGTCCATTATTACACGTTGAAGATCTAATTGGAGGATTATGGATCCCAGATGATGGTGTTGGTGATCCATATCAAATCTGTTTGACATTGATTCAAGAAGCACAACAAAGAGGTATTATACAAGAGAAAATCCAGACTTAATTGTGTGAGCTATCCTTAAATTAATTATTTCTCATTATACTCAGGTGTTACAGTATTCGAGAATTGCACGGTTACGAAAGTAATCAATCAGAATGGCCAGATAGAAGCAGTGGAAACTACGCGCGGTACTGTCAAATGCCAGCATTTTGTAAACTGTGCTGGATTTTGGGCACGGAATGTGGGTAAACTCAGTGAGCCATATGTTAAGGTTGGTATCTGATACATAGTTTATTAAGCATAAAGAGTTCGGTGGCTGAAAATAATATCTTACTCATTTTTCACTCAGGTACCACTCCATCCAGTAGAACATTATTATTTGCACACTAAACCAATTGCTAATTTAGATCCCATGACACCAGTTATACGTGACTTAGATGGGTACATCTATTTTCGAGAGAACGAAGGACGGCTATTAGCTGGTGGTTTTGAACCAGTTGCAAAACCAGCGTTCGAAGATGGCGTGATTCCAGGTTAGATATGAATGAGAATTTTCTCAATGTTAAATTACCACAAAATAACCAATCTAATTTTAGTTTGATGCCACTAATTTACCAATTGTTTAGACTTGACAAAAATTATTTACAATATAATTATTAAATATTCTTATTCATTTTAGAAAGCATGGATAAGCGATTTTTACCAGAAGATTGGGATCACTTTCATATTTTGCTGGAACAGATGTTGCACAGAATTCCAAGTTTAGGAAATGCAATTCTAGAGAGACTCTGCAACGGGCCTGAAGCGTTCTCTCCGGATTGCAGATGGATCGTGGGAGAGGCGCCGGAAATACGTAACTACTACATCGCTGCTGGAATGAAAACGGTTAGTCAATGAGTCAATGCTGATTAAATCGTTTAATTACATCGGCACTCGAAATTCTTCGATATAAATAATGATTTCCAAAGGTCGGAATATCCGCCGCTGGCGGAGTTGGTCGCGCAACGGCGGAATTGATAGTTAACGGCTCGACTTCGTTAGATATGTACGAGTTAGATGTCTCACGTTTCCTTGGGCTGCATAACAATCGTAAATTCCTACGCGACCGAGTGCGAGAAGTACCTGGGATGCATTACGCCCTACAATATCCGCATCTCGAGTTCAAGACTGGAAGAAATCTGAGGATGTCGCCGATTTATCCGAAGCTCAGAGATGCGGGCGCTGTTTTTGGCCAGGTCATGGGTTACGAGAGACCGTCCTGGTTTCAGTTAGATGATGACTGTGGTAATTTTCATGTATCATGTCTTTCTATAAAACTCAGACTCCATTTTAATATTACAAATATATATTGTTAACAGATTTGGAGTTTCCCGACGGTTTCCAAAGATATAAAATAGCTTATACGAATACCTTCGGTAAGCCTCCTTGGTTCGACGCAGTCGCGCAGGAATACGCTGCTTGCAGAGAAACGATCGGTCTGAGTGATTATTCTTCCTTTACCAAGATCGATCTATGGGTAACTATTTAAAGACTCGTGTATCTGTTTGCTAAACTTGCAATAAAATATAACTTAACATCTTGCGTTTTTGTATTGCAGTCAAACGATACGGAAGTCGTGGATTTGTTGCAGTATTTGTGCTCAAATGATGTGGATGTGCCTGTAGGAAGTATTATTCATACCGGTATGCAAAATCACCGAGGTGGTTACGAGAATGATTGTAGTCTAGCGCGAATCGCACCAAATCAGTAAGTTGCAATAACTTAAATAAATTTGTATCGCACATGATAATAGTTCGTTATTGATAATACAATCAAAAAGACGTGATTCTACCCGAGAAAATAAATAAGAAATATTAAATAAGTTTCTTATACATTTTATTTTTAAAAAATTTGAAAATTGAAAAATTGATCACGTTTCTGACTATATCATCAATAACACGGATTGCTTTACATATAATGGAAATAAATGTATGAATATATCCAGAAACATTATTGTTAGTTACATGATGATTGCTCCAACTATTCAACAAACGCGTTGCAAGAATTGGATCCATCGTCATCTACCAATGGACGGTTCTGTCGCTGTATCTGACGTTACCTCGGCATACACTGCAATTTGCATAATGGGACCGGCCACTAGGAAATTGCTGACTGAATTAACGGACATAGATTTAAATCCAAAGAATTTTCCGTTCTTCACATTCAAAGTAATATAATCGATTTAAAAATTTTCAAATTCTTTTACTATCCGCTTGCTTTTGTTCATCAGGAATTAGATGTCGGACTTGCCAATGGCATTCGTACGATGAATTTAACGCACACCGGAGAACTTGGCTACGTTCTGTATATTCCAAACGAGGTAAGAGTACTAAACAATTTGAGTAAAACTGCTTTCAAGTTATATCTTTGTTGAACACGGTTTTCTTCGTTTATAAAGCGTTCCAAGTCCGTTTCCAAGGATTTTTTAAATTTTATAATTTCAGTTTGCTTTACATGTCTATATGAGGCTAATAGAGGCCGGAGCAAAATACGGAGTGAAACATGCAGGTTATTATGCGACGAGAGCATTACGCGTTGAAAAGTTTTACGCATTTTGGGGACAAGATCTAGATACTTTCACTACTCCCTTAGAATGTGGAAGATCGTGGAGAGTAAAATTCGATGTAAATTACAGCCTTACTTTAAAGATTAACATTTTAAAGTTGTTACGTAAATTTATATAAATTCTTCATTTTGCAGAAAGAAGTCGACTTCATAGGTAGAGATGCTCTTTTGAGGCAGCGTGAGCAAGGAGTCAAGCGCAAATATGTACAATTATTGTTGAACGATCACGATCTCGAATTCGATACTTGGTGCTGGGGTGGCGAGCCTATTTATCGAAATGGAAAATATTGCGGAATGACAACGACCACGGGTTACGGATTTACGTTCAAAAAACAGGTAAATTTGATTTTGCATTCTTTTTCAGTAAGACCAATATTTTTTTTTCTTTTCGAAACAACTTATTGAATGATGATTCACAGGTATGTCTCGGATTTGTGCAAAATTTCGATTCGAAGGATCAATCGCAAGAGGTGACAAACGAGTACATATTGTCGGGTGATTACGAAGTGAATGTCGCGGGTATTATGTATCCTGCAAAATGTCACTTGCACAGTCCAAATTTACCGACCAAATTCCCCGATAAAGAGAGAGACGCTTATCACGCTACGCGCGATCAACAATCTTTGTAATCTCGCTTAGAAATAACGCTTCAAATCTGTATAAACGATGTATATAGTAAAAGATTGAATAAATCGTTTAATAAGTATCACTCAAAAATCGCTACATCAAAAAATCTAAAAGTCGCAGTAGAAATTCTCCAGGCCAAAGAATCGTGTAAATAAATTACATTGGGCCTTTGATTTTTCATATTACGTAACTACTTTCTCTTAAAAAATCATATCTATATATATATATATATATATGTATGTATATATAGTTAGTATCCTATGCACTATGTCACAGATTTCAAAACGTATACTTAAATAATAATTTCTAAAGCGTATATCTCTCTCTACAAATATCTCGCATTGTACAACATATTTTATGCCTATATACGTTCTTTCGGGAAGTTACAGATAAATCGTACGCGAGAAACATTCGTCATAATTGCATTTGTTGAACACCATTTGTTATTTTTTTTGTGAACTCTTGTTCAACCACGATACACTTTATTATGTATATACTGACATTTGTGTCATGTGTACAATGTCGTTTATATATAATACACAGTGTGAAATACATTGTCCGAAAGACACGTTTAGTGAGGTGTATGAGGTTTTGCTCCCCTTAATCAACGTTCCTTCTTATTAAAATATTAACGCAATAAGTCTCACTTACACATTATATAAATCGATACACACTTATTTACGATTACTCGGCATCTACCCTTCTCAAAAATTTAAACGTAATAGTACATTTATCCCTACAATAACAACTTTTTACACGCAATACTCAGTCATTAAACTTTCATTTTACTGTACACATAGCGACAGTTGAGGAGTAAAACGTTCTATCACTCTGGAATCTCCGTCTCCGTTGTGGGCACCTGCTTCTGCACCATACACGATCTAGCTACGGATTCGAACAATCTGAAACAATAATGTCAAATGTCAAATTTGAAGAATGAAGAATGACACTCAAGTCAATTGTACGCTAGAAAATTTTTGAGTTCACACCTCACACTGTGTAAAATATGGCCGATTCTAAATTCTATTTTTCTTATCAAGCATTTTATCAAATCGAACAAGTAATCATCTTGTTGAGGATTAAATGGTTGCAGCTAAATTTTCTTCCATTTTTATTACATGCAACAAAATCCAGAAATTGAAATTGATATCAAAATTTAAAAATTTCAATTTTAGTTTCAATTTCATATACCTATCTTATGAACAATATAATATTAATATATAATATAATGATATTTAACAGTCAATGCCAGATATAATTGAAGCTTTTTAACATCATTTTTTAAGAAAAAAGAAAAAAAAATCGATACATATGATATCCTTCCAATATAGAATTGAAATTCTCACAAACGTTTAATCTCTTAGGAAGTAAAACTTACTTCTCAATTTCCGGCGCACAATGTACAAATTCGTGTGACCAGAATTTATAGTTCGGATTCTTGATCAGCTCGATGAAAGTGATGAGAAGACCCCACGGATGTGGTCTGTTGACAATCAGTCTTTCCAAAAGAACCCTTGTAATCTGCTCCTGTATCGCTTCTGTATTCGCTTCAGCAAATAGGTAAAGGATCGTACAACTGAAGTAATGCGTGTGACTGTTAGGATACCGCAACTGATTCGCAATGGCGTTTAGGAACAAATATCGGCCTTCGGTATCCAGATCGACAGCCAAATTTTGGAAGATGTCCATGTGTGCGGAGTGTGCAATGGTAGACATATTAGGAGCATGGCCTTTATTGCGAATATGCGCAATAGCCTGCGTGCCTACATAAAGCACTAGAGCATTCATCAGCTGAATATTATAACGCACACCAGCCTCTTGCGATACTTGCAAATTGCTGCGAAGTTCAGATAAAAAGGTGACCGGCGCACGAGCCTTCAAATAAGAGTCGAGTTCTTTCTTGAACGTCAACGGTTGTATTGTGGACGCAAAATTGGTGAGAACACGCGGGGCGTGAGCAATCTCCTGTAGCATATCGACCTTTAGATTTGGCGTGAATGGATCCGGCAGTCGCATGTTTCTCGGAAACGCACTCAGAATCAGATTTCTCATTTGTATGCAATTTGGTGGTATCACATCGCAAAATCCATAATGATAATCGCAAAGGAACTCCGGGAAGTCATGAAGCAACACAAGTAACACACGTAGCGTCCCTTTGTACAGACTCGTTACAGGCTTCGCTAGCTCCGCATTTCGAAGATACGGTGCGAGGTACTTGAATAAATCGATGAGAAGCTGCGCATACATACCCCAACACTTTTGCTGCGGTGTGATAGCCAGCATGCGGCCGATGAAGACTCGGTGCGAAACTAACTCCAGCCAGGCGTAACAGAAGCCTGATGCTTTCGCTGGTCGTAAGATGTGTAAGGTATGGCAGAAGGCAGTCAGAACTTGGAAATTCACGGCTTCTAGTACCGGTTCAGGCGCGCACAATTCCAAGAAAAGCATGATAAAGATTCTATGGTACGGTAATTGTTGGAAATCGGAGCCACGTATTTCGTGGTCCTGTAACAGCACTCCAGCTACAATACCAAGCACCTTATTCAAGAGGTTAATCTTAGTGTGGGTGTTAGTAGCATCGCCTGAGTGTTTCACCAGGAGTGCTACGAGACGTACAAACGCATCCAATGAGTGGAAGCATTTCGCACGTATGATCGAGGGAGCTAAGCCAGTTTCTGACAGAGTTCGGTAGCAAAGGTCAACGCACATCTGAGTGCTCAACTTGAAAAATCTTGTGATGAGATCGTCAGTTTTCAGGATGCCGTGAATGTTCATTTGATGAACAAATATGCTAAACGCCTTTGTTGGATCTCGTGCGTACTGTGGATTATGATGCATTTGTACCCATTCACGTAACAGAAACTCCGTTTTATCCATCAATCCGGGTGGATCGTCAAAATCGCGAGCCTGTAAAACATAAACATATGTCATAGGTTAATCATTTAAGACTTGCAAGATACCGAGAGCCGTATATCGTACTTTGTTAGTAACGTTCGTCGGCATCATATGAATTATTGAAAAATATTTTTTATGATCACGAAGACTGATTGAAGAATGAATAAAAGTTGCAGCATTTATGGCATCAATTATTACTATATTTATATATTTTTTAATAATTATGATACCGACAAATATTAATAAATACTTTGTACTGCGTTTTAACGCAGTACAAAATATCGTTGGAATAATCTACTTGGATTGAATAATTTGGACAATCTACTTACTCTCACCTGCAGGATTCCGGAATGAATGTGCGCTGTAGGTCCTGCTGGAGCTCGGTCTACCAATACACCAGAATCGTGATTGGCACGCAGTGATTCTACTAGACTTGTCAATCTGTAGAGCGAAATTCTGAAATATGAGATATTTATACATGCTTTTGAATAAATACAAGCACAGTATGACTATAATTTAATAAATATATCAAATATATAATTTTATCCTTTCTCACCCTTCCGGTGGTGTTCGATGATGTGACATTCGAGCCAATATCTCAATCGTATGGAATAAGTCAGTTTCAGTAACATGAGTCGCCTGCCTCTCGTCAATCAAATAAAGTTGAACCAACTGCATAGCGAATACTGTTGCCAAGGCATTTCCCGCCTCTACAGCTTGCGCTACAGCTATGTCATATTGTGGAAGACTAATCAAGTGAGATCTACGAAATAATACTTAATTAGCAATGTCTTCCATACATTCCCTTAGAAAGATATAGTTTACTGATATTGTACCTTATAAGATAGTCTACAGCTTCAAAATTATACCGGTAATCTTCCCGGCATTCGATTAGACAACGAGTTACGTGCTTGTTGGTCCATTGCATTCCATACGCGCGTGGGTCTTGAAGGCACTTCAAGATCCGTAAGTGCAGTTCTCTGTAGCGTTGTATTAGATTATCAGAATCGATTACGCCACTGTTGAAGATAGGTCCATCTAGCAAACCTTCGACTGCCTGGAATAATTATCACTTGTCTGTAGTTTGCAATTTATTTGATTGATTACTCGCGTAACTTACCTTCTTTAATAATGCCATAGCTGCATTGGCATCTCTTGATCTTCTCGTGAGTACAATAGATTCCAGAAGACTATGAAGGATAGCGTGCTGCGGTGGAGGTGCCGCAGGTACCATAGCAGCTAACAAGACTTCAACTTCTGTTGCAAGTTTTTCCAACATTGCACCCACTTCGTCGTTGCTAACTGCTACAGTTGCATAGGCTGCTACTTGTTGTGCTGTAGCGACTGCCACCACAGAGTTGGGTGTGAATGCAGTGAGAGGAGCCTCCTTTAGGACATGATTTAAAAAAATGAAAAAAACCAAATGAGAGATTCTGTATAATAAACCTTTCAAATATATTAATACAAAACACAAAACAAATGATACTTACCGAAATAGGTTTCGGTATAAAGAGTGTTTGTGTATCCCGTTCAGAGAGAGGAAGAAATCCTGGAATATTTCTAGCAAACTCTTCGTACACAGCCATTTGCTGAGACGTTACGCCACCGACTTTCAGCCTTATTTGCTCTGGCATTCTCTCAGCTTGATACTTAGCAAGAGGATCACAGTATCGTCTTCCTTCTTGCCGAGCGATTTTTCGCAACTCAATTTCGTTCAGTAGCCGTTTGTCCATTTCGGGTATTGCTTTCTCAATAGCGGTTTTTTGTACGAATGCACATGCCAATTCCATGTTATCAGCAGCAACTACACTTGCTGCTTGTTCGACAAGTTCCTTCTGCTGCGGAGTCGTACCAATCAATGCTGTGAGAAAGGCTTGTTTCAAATTCGTACTAATAGATGCCAGGATCTATATGGAAACAGATAAGAAATTAATATACAGTTCAATGACATTATAGATTTTTTTATCTAAATGTTAATGTGCAATTACATCTCGTTATCGAAGATATAAAAAAACTTCTTTGAAAACCTTATACACGAAAAAAATGATGTATTACAATACACGAAAATCTAATTAAAAATAATCTTGTTAACTCAATAATAATAATAATAATAAAATAAATACGTTGTACTCTTGTAATAAAATATTGCTTCATTAGTACTATCTATTATGTGACAATTATTTTTAGACTGCTATTTTTCCATTTATTATATTATAGGCTTACCTGATCACGACATGTGATCATAGCCATGCCAGCGGTTAAGTTGCGCGCCATATGACGCGCTGCTGTACGCATTCGTACTTCCTCTGGATCCAAGGCAAAGTCTTTCCTCACAATTTGCTCGCTGGTTGTAAGAGCAATTTTAATAGACCGATCTACCACAGGATGGATCCATTCCTGAATTGCTCTTTCAACCGCCGGGCGAATGAACTGTTTCAAATGAGGATGCGTTTGGAATAACGGTAACTGAAATTCATTTTACATACCCATAAAATGTGCATTGCGTTATATATAATTTAATCTAATTATATCGTAACTATACTTCTTATTTATAATATCTGTTTGATAAAAATCAGAACATTTCATATAAAAGAATAATTTTCCATACTTGATTGTTAATAGTAATGTGTTGTGATATATTAGCAATGCCCGTTACAGATATATCCATGTAATTAAATCGCGGTTCTGGTGGGCCAGCCGGCAACGAAGGTGTTGTGTTCGCGGGTGGCGCAGTTTGAGGATTGATGGTGCCGCTCGTTGTCGGACCAACTAACTCCTCTATAGGCCCCTGAGATTGCTGTTGATTATTAGTCGTCTCCGATTTCTTATTCGGATGTGATAACTGATATTCTAGATTGCGCAATTTTTCGGGATCTTTCAAGTAAATGATCGGTTTTAGTTCCTGCGCACAAGCAAAAAATTCAATTTTAATAAATAAGTTATAAGTAGTTAAAATATAAAAAACGTAGTATACTTACTCCAACATCGATGCTTAGATTTTTGCAAAGTACTTCTATTTCAAATTTTAAATTCAGTTTCAAATCAGGTTCTTGATGTAGTTCAGCTAAAACATTCATAATTGCCATGGTCCATGGATTGGGTGGCCGAAAAACACGACTTTTCGCACAACTCTCAAGTACTTTCGCGACAAAAGGTACTACATAAAGAAGTTCTTGTTGCCCTTTATGATATGCTTCAACGAGTAAGCTTTTCAAATCTATGTCTATCTGTAATTTTAATTAAAATGTGACAAAATTTATACAATAGTATTATAATATAGTAACAATACATTTGCCATAATCATATACCTGTAAAATAGGCTTATTCCTGCCAAGTGTCAACATTCCGAGCCAATGTCCTAAATTTTTCAGTAGCGATCGATCAGAGAAATTAGCTATTCCTTTATCACTTCGTAAAAGAACCTTAGAAGATAAAATAAAATTTATATAAAAATTTTAAAGAATTGTGGAAGATAATTTACAAAATTCTCCATTATACTCACTTTGATATTTCGGAATGTTTCTCTCGTGACCATTTTATTCACTTCAGGTAATTTTATGCAATCTAGAAAATTCGAGTATAGAGCATGAAAGTTTAATTCTATACTGGCACGTTTCATCACTAGATACTGTGCCATCCACGGCCAGTATTCTTCCGTGACAATCTCGCGGATCTCGTCACATTTTTGCTGCAAATTCAGTTGGCTGAGATTATTGAAGATAAAAGCAGTTTTGTCCTGCAAAGCTTCTGGCGGCGTCGTAATTTTTTCCTCTTTATCTGTTGCCACAAGCAACGTATCGATATTAGTTGCATTTGCGACAGATGGCATAGAGGGCTGCGGAAATAAATGCATTGTATTACGCACATGTTTGAAATGATCTTATTTAAACTTAATAGTTATTTCGGAAAGGCAGCGCCGAAAGAAATGAGATACAGTCAACTAGTGTAACGATAATTTATTGAAAAGTTTGCTATTAATTACTAAAATATGAATAATTAAACGGTAGCTAATTTTCTATTAATGACAAAAAAGTTGAATTAAATGTAACGAACGAACGCCTGAAAAAGAAAGATAAAGACGGGGAGAGACTTTCTTACTTGAGATAGAGATAGACACAGAGAGAGAGAGAGAGAGAGAGAGAGAGAGATTCACTTGAGAAAGAGAGAGAGAGATTCACTTGAGAAAGAGAGAGAGAATAAGCGAGTGACAGGGAGAGAGAGACAGAGAAAGAGACTTGTCACTCGAATGTACGGGTGGCTCGAGATTTCTTTACCTGCGTAGGGAGGCCTTACCCGTACGAGAAAATCAATTGTCGAAACAATTAGAATGTTCCCTTCAAGAGAGTAGAAAATGTCTTTCAGATTCCGGCGATCTTCAGTCGTACGTTCCCTGAAGGAACGGCGGGTGTCTTTAAGATCCTGATGATCTTAAGACGAGTGTTCCCCAAAGGAACGGCGGGTGACTTTAAGATCCTGATGATCTTAAGACGAGTGTTTAGAGATGGCAGAACGTATCTGTAAGATCCTTGCGATCTTCAGACGAACACTGACCTGAGAAAGAACTGCCACAAGGAAACTGAAAGGTATCTAGCTCGATATCAGAGTCCTGGCCTCCGTCTCTGTAATCACGAGGAATTGCTCGTTCTTCCTTCGAGTATAGCGTGCACGCACAAACGAGAAGATTTCAACTCAAGAAGTGTCCGAACAATGATGCAAGAATGAACGTGTTCGATCCGCCAGACGTTAGAATCAGAGAGTGAGAGTGGGGCCGAAAACGAAAACATGTGTCGAATTTTCCCGCCTCTCCGATCGAGGCGAACGAAACGTTTCTTGAGCACCCATATGCCGTTGAGCGTGCCCCATACCGACGAAGCGTCGAAGCGCGTTTATTTAAACAGCACGTATGGAATGAAATTTTAAAGCAAGCATTCCGAATTTGAAAATTTTTTATTATTGAACTTACTCTGGCCGAGAGAGATGTAGTCGGGGTCGTAGATGGTTTCGCTTGCGTGGTGCTAGTCGTGATGGTAGTTGTAGTCATAGTTTTGTATGGGGTTGTAACTGGAGCTAACATTGCCGCTAAAGTTTTTGGACCCTGTGGTCTTGATGGTGGTTCCTGTCCTTGTAATCCATACTCTATATATTCCACTAGGTGAGGTGGAAATTCGGCGAAATGCGAAATCGTTCTAACGTGTTCACAGTACGTTTGATATTCCTTTAGACGACTCTTAAATCGATCCAAAGCTGTTATGCCAAAATAATACATCTTGCTGCCTTCTGGTTTTTTAAGCGCATCAAGGACGAATCGCAACGCTAATCCAAGTGTCACGTAACTATTGACAAGACCTCTTTCAATAATCCCACCGAACAATTGTGCCGTTATTTGCAATTCTTTTTCTGGATATTGTGGGAAAAATCTGTATTCTTCGAATAAATTTCGCAGCATACAGTTGAACACCTCTCTTTCCCGTCTAATACCAGAATCTTGGAATTTTTTCAACATATCAAGCACTTCATCGATCGATAGAGTTGGATGAGGTGGATGATTGTATATACGTTGAAAATAACTATTAGCTTCGTCCTCAACCTCTTTAGATACGTTTTGTCCCATATCTGGGAACAAATTGGAGGTTTCCGGTATTCTCGCTTTTTCAATACCGGCTGGTGGTCCGAGGCGCCCTAATCCACCTATCGTACCACTGGGGAGCACAGAGGGTCCCTGAGTACCAACTGGACCTGAATGTAATTGCGAGGACAATGGCAACATAGCAGGAAATGGACTTGGAGAAGGTCCCATGAGTCGTGAGGGAGAACCAGGCGCCGAAACCAGAGGACCTAGTGCGCCAGGTAAATTAAATGCGGAGCTACTTGGAGGCCCAAGACCTGTTCCAAGACCCATGGAAGCAAGACTTGTATTAAGATTTCCAAGAGGATCCACTTGCTTTGAAGAAAATAGCTGTGGAAAATAACAATAATGTAAACAGTCCATACATTTACAGCGTATGACTTTAAATAAGACTTAGTAATAAATAGAAAATTTATTTAATTTAGTAAAAAACAAGCTAGAAAAAAGCTATAAATTCAAAGATAAATAAACTACATAATATTCATATCTATTAACAAAAGAATAAATACAGATGATCAAAAAAAGATCAAAGATCATACTTGGCTTCCTAAAGTTGCTGGATTAAATGGTTCTAATCCTCGATGTCTCAGAACTCCTGGCGGTGGTGGTCTGTTCATGGTGCTTTTACTCAACATTAGACTGCAATTCTGCACCATCGTCATTATTAACTCTGAGAGTTCTTGTGAGACACTTCTATGATATATAAAAACAGAAAAATCAGATGTAATACTTATAAACAGTTAAATGTCTATGAATTATATTATTTATATTATATTTATATATAAATTCCTTAAGAAAACGTACCCGGCGCAAACTTGCAAGCAAGCTAAGATTGTTGTGAGTGTTTCTTGTGGCAGTTGGCTTGCCTTGGGAACTGTAGGGTCTTCTTTGATACCAGGACCCATGACCTGAGGACATCGTCGTTGTAGAAACTTCACGCATGCAGCAACGAAAACTTCTCCGTGATCTCTGATCTTGTCTGTTAACCATTTTTCAAGTTTCAGATACTCTCGTCGAGAAGCCAAACAGGCAAGATCAATGACAAATGGAAATGACTGCGAATTGAGTAAAGCAGAGAGTGCTTTTAAATCCTGCGCGACATCTAAGATTCGCGATAATCTTGTTTGATCGTGATCACCGCGTGTATACCAATCTGCCATAGCATGCATTATAAGTGTCTTTATCTTGGGATTATTAGCATGCCACGCATGATGCAGTATCACAGCAGAATTTGGATGATTGCCAAGAAAGATTGGCAACAGCGTGGTGAACAATTCCTGTCTCAGTAACGTGAAAGGTGGATTTATCTGCAATAAAGCCAAGATGAGCACGTCTGGGCAATGCTGGAGTGGCCATTTGAAGATTTCCTGCACAGGGTTGTATAAGCCTCTTTCGGCCATGTGCAAAAGCAACTCGACTATATTCAACGATCGCCACGTTTGCCCTTCCTTGCTGTCGCCCTCAGGTGCCGCTTTCAATACATCGACTGTTACGGAATGGTACGGATAGTCAGCGAAGCAAAATATGTCCGGGCATTTGAGAATTTGCTGAATTAAAGAAAATTGGCCTTCTACATTTTCCCAGTGTCGATATAAGAGCTCAACGGGAAACATGTCGGGTGGATATCCCTGTTGTTGCAGGCCTAGCTTGAGACCCGTAATCAGTAAGTTTAAACCTTGCCTGTCCTTGATAACAAATTCTGGATGATCTAATTTTATGATGACTTCGTTCCAAGACAATGTAGATTGCTGGAATAAACAGACAATATTGATTACAGCTGTTTATATAATGTATAATCTAAATGATATCAGTATAAAACATTAAAAGATGAATCTTATATTGATATAAAATTAATTATAAAAATGTGACAAACTTACTATTTCTTTCAACGTGAGAACGAATATTTCAACGTTCCATGTTGTGGGAATGGTACTATCCGATGGTTTTTCTTTATTCGAATCCTGTGAGGCGGTCGAATTGCCCCAAAACGTTTGTAGGCCTCCAGCATCATCGAGATTGCTGCAGCTACGTACCATTTGTGACAATACACGAGCAACACATGCTGGGGATATCTCCCTGGCACCTAAACCCGTTAATGCCGATCGACATTCGTCTATGCTACTAGTAAAACTGTATCCTAATTCTATAATCAACTCTACAAGAGTGTTGCTATCCTGAAATGGAGAAATGTAAATGTATTGCAACTTGTATTACTGACTAATAAATAATAATACCATCAATTAATAATTTTATAATATATGTAATGTACAATAATTTTACCATCTGAGTGACGGCCATGTTTAATTCGATTTTGAATTGCAGAGGTTCCTCGTCTCCTGGATACAGAAATGGTGCTAACACCACTGGTACCAATTCACGGGGAAAGTCGCGTTTCAAATGTTTACGAAACTTTTCCTTCGTTTCCGTAGGTAGATTGTATGGATTGGCAGTATTAAAAGCCTGGATAAGTATCAAATGAAGAACCTGAGGCAAAGAATCGTGCAAACCACCCTCGTGATGCTTGTTGCTCGTCTCAGAGTTTATATAATTCTTTATCAACTCAGGCAGTTGCTTTTGAGTATGCTCTAAGGCTAAAGCACGAATTTCCGCGTTCTCCGATTGCTGCAACGCAATCGCAAATGCGACCTCCTGCACCAAGGTCAGGCCAAGTGTTTTTTTCAAATTGACAAAAAACTTGGGAGTAGGATTCAATGACTAAAAAATATACAGTATTAGTGTACATTTGGTCTAAGGATAAATATATAATTTATTTGTAATAATAATAAATAAATTTCATAAATACCTTTTGATGATGTAAAGGATTATCTATAGCAAAGCACAAAGTAGATGTAAAAGAAGGTTTGCTCAATAAGCTATTGCACTCCTGTTTCAGTAACTTTGCTTGGAAATAATCTTTCGCACTCGAATCTGATGGCTCACCCTTGGAAAAGTCAACGCACGAGATCAGACAGCGCAACAAGTGTCGATCCACCTCTAGACCATGCCACTGCACATACTGTGAAGAAATCAGAATTAATTAAATGATTTCTACACTTGACCTTTGATGACTTTGATGATACAAGATATCAATATATACACATTTGTAATCTATAGTAACATTTAAATCACATTTTAATAAACTTTATAAAAAAAAATTGAAAGATATCTTTGTAGTAAAGAAAGTAATGAGAGAGAAATACACAATATAGTTTCAAAAAATATAGAATGTCAAAGCAGAGGAACAAAGAGATCCCGTTTATGAGGCTAGGATAGAATGGAAGTAAACACCAGACTGGTAGATATATACACAAAAAAGGTGATCCCACAATTCGAAAGTGTACGTTAGGAGACAAGTAGATAGACGAGCCAGGCATATTAGAAAATACCTTTGACATGGAAGTGTCTCAATAACGCGTGAGCTACGCGGTACACATGGACGTGTACCGCGTGCAATTTCCACGTTGCTCCGTAGGCGCGTATATCTACGTTCGCGCCGTGTACTGTGATGGAAGATCGACGGTGAACGAGGCCAAAGGCACGCGAACACGTCGCTTCGTGTCTCTCGGGAAGTCGGTGAAGAGTAGGGGAGGTAAAGCTCGCGGGGAACTTTTAAAAGGTGCGCTGGATGGTACAGAAGGGAAAGGGGAAAGGGGAAAGGGGAAAGGGGAAAGGGAAAAGGATAAAAGTGAGGAAGGAAAACGGGTGGCGATTTGTCGAAAGAATTTAGGCGGAAACGAGTTCCGAGACCGAAGCAGATACTCACGCCCGATATGCGCTGACAGCTGTCCTCGAAATTTTTCTTACTCAAATTCGCAACCAAATAACTGATTTGTGACAAAGTAAAAGA
>QKQZ01048716.1:0-12149 GCA_003595255.1 Solenopsis fugax
GTCGCCGTTAAGGGTTAAAGAGAGAAATAACAGCGTCGCGATCCTCCAGTTCGGGATATTAATCGCGCTCCTCACCGATCCCGACTTTCGCCTAATGCAAAACGCCGTGGGGACGGATGCTGCTAACGAAGAGCGAAACGAGTTCGCGGATTTCGCCTTCCTGAGCAGCGGGAGCAGCGACGCATCGATCATCACTGTCGCCTGTTGCGCGATTGGACGGACGAACGGACGGACGGACGGACGGTCGGTCGGTCTTACCGGACGTGCACACCGTCCATCCATCATTCAGTCGTCGTACCTGCATCAACGGACGCATCTTCGGCGCCTCCGTGTGCGCGCGAGCATTAATACCATTCCACGAAGAACGCGCGAGACGATTAGCCCGATCGGTCTGTTATATTTCGGGCCGCGTCGTAAATTATTTCGCGCGGCCGCATTAAATTTATCGCGGCGATGCTCGAGACCAGTTTCGAGACATACGAGTGCCACTTAACCGGTGCGACTTTTATTTGCGATCGAAACGCGATTGACGCGAGACCCAGAATTTTTCGTCCCTTTAAATCGGGCAGCCGCAAGCGGGCGCGTTCAGAAATTTCGAGGATTGATTTTTACGCCTCGACTTCATTATAAATATATTTTTCACGAATGAGAACGAAGTGATATTCATCACATTTGATCCATTGGGTCGAACAGCGATATGTCAAGCGTAAAAATAAGAAGATCATAAAACATTTAACTACGGACCGCGTCCGCTTTTACCCATCTATATTTGAGTGTGACAAAATTTTGGAAACTTGAAGAATATACTTGGCTGATTTTCACGTTAAGTATTTTCATTAATCGTCTTGTTTTGCAAGCGTAGCGAGATCATTTGCGTCGCGCTGTTTGTCAGACGCTTCATCTATTTAATAGCGGATCAGCAAATGTATCTTCGAATTCTTCGAGAGATTAACAATGCATGTAATAACATTTCTCGTGTCAGTTATTTTCGCAAATTATGCCACAGGTCCAGGAATAGCCAGCGGATGCGATTTTGCGTTATGTACTATATAATTTGTAGATACTTTTAATTGTTACGTGAAAGAGATAGAGAGAGAGAGAGAGAAAGAGAATGATACCACAAAGATTAACGTCTCCGAAGAGACGAGGAGGAGGAAACGTAGACTGACAACGTCAAAAAATATCTTTTACCAGCAGGTTATTCGCCGTGTGTGTCGAGGAGTCTTCCTCCCCGCGCATGATATACACTACGCAAGGACTGTCACTAAAATATGAACGTTAATAACTCGTACACGCGTTCGAGCAGCGAGCGGCGTGCCTTGCCAAAACGCCAACCTTTTTTTCGCGAGACACAGCTCTTGCGTCGCCGGACCTCCTGTCCATCACTCACCGTCGAGCCCAAATGTCTTTGCTCGGTTATATCTCGCCGCTCGTTTGAATCCCTCCCCTTCGCGCCGGGTCACTCATCATCCCGGATCTCTACAGATATACGTTTCTAACGCGCTACTGCGACGTTGGCGCGACGTCTAATCGCGCGCGAACAATTCGCGTCCACGCCAGAACGAATTAATACACGAATCGAGCCGCTCACCCTTGTCTCATGCCCGCGCAAATTGGATTAGCGTGCGCCGAGAGAGCATAACGTGTTGAAGGAGTGGGTTTTATTCCGTGGAATTTCGGTGGAACTGCCCGTAGCGATGAAACGGCTTCATTTGTAATTTATATTAATTTTTCTATGACGTTAGGAGATCAAATTAACTCTGAGCAAAATTAAAACTATTTATGCAGAACATTTATATCTCATCGATGTAATTCTCAACATCAAATTTGCGTTTATTTATATATTTAAAGAAAATTAACGACCGTTGTATATATTCGCTAATCCCGTCGTTAAGAGTAAGTTATAGAGCATCGTAATGGCAGAGTTATAGCTGTCTTACAAACTTTAATAATAATTTCAAATTTTCTTGAAAAACACTGCCATCGCTCATGCACAAAATTTTCTTGCGCACGATTTGCGCGCCAGTATTTTTGATCAAATCGAGATATGCCGATATGTCACCGATAAAATTATATGCGGAAGTGTTAATCTCGCAAATGTTAATTAGCCATTACCCCATGGTCGTCAGTAGTAAATTACGAGCTATTAATGGGGAGCCTATCGCTGTGGATCAACGAAAGGATCGACTTTAATTTAACAGTTTACGTGCGCGATGCACACGCAGTGTGTAACCCGCTATCATCCGATGAGAGCGCGCGCGATGTAGTGCGGGAATGATCGCCAACAGGGTGATAAAGTCCTCACGATTGGCCTCTACGATAAATAATCACTCGGTTGTACGATGTTTTCACCCCCGTCGCGGTAATTTATCGCCACGCGCATACGCGCCTAGTTAGGCGAGCTCTGTCGTTGCACACCTCTTCGGCATTGCTCCTTATCTCACCGTACGGATAATATTATTACGCGAGATTGATAAGTACGTTCCTCGGGATCAGGTGTGTCGAGCAATAATGCGGCTCTACGTTACAGGATCGTTCTTGTCAAAATGCCGAAAAATATCGTGTCGCATAAGGTGAGTCGCGCAACAAGCCGAGGGAACGCCAACGTGTGTATCTTAATAAATTATACAGTACGAGTTCGCTGAATGATTACTAACCGTCGGAAAACGACAATCGAAGCTACGGAGATTTTCGTCTAGAGACTATTGTCTGAGACTAGCTTTGGTTCATGACGAGCGCCAGTCGAATCAATGGATACCAGTCGAAGTCGCGCATAGGCAGGCGTCCTATAGACGTCAGATTTCGTAGCGCTCGGTCGAACGAAATGAAAAGCGCGAACGAAGCTCCGTGGATTGCGGCGCGTAATATTCGCGGCAGCTCGCGCGATTTTGTTACGAGGCGGCACGACAATTTCGCAGCAGAAACACCGGCCCCGGAAATCCAAGATCTTCGAGCTCGGTATTTCAAGGCGGGGGCAACTTGAAAGGGTAGCTAGAAGGCGGACGCGCAAAAGAGAGAGAGAAGAACAGGGAAAGATTTCGAGTACACGTAGAGAAGGCGACGGCAGCAGAGAAAAGCAATCGGGCGACGCGGATTCGGGGTTTTCACAGCCCTTGTCGATCGCGCGAGATTGAACGAGGCGTGTCCAAGTGCCGCGACTTCGGAATATCCGTGGAAAATTGAAGGAGAGCACACTGTATGCGGATTCCGCTTCCAACGGACCCCATAGCGTGACATTGCATCTGTCGATCGCTTTTTAAACGGTTAACCGATGATCTCTACGCAAGCATTCCTATACAAGTTTAATGCGTATGTGGTAGATTGACTCAAAGTTTCACCTGATTAAAAA
The DNA here is from genome assembly GCA_003595255.1 of Solenopsis fugax. NCBI lineage: Eukaryota > Metazoa > Arthropoda > Insecta > Hymenoptera > Formicidae > Solenopsis > Solenopsis fugax. The sequence goes on from QKQZ01048716.1 coordinate 3,350, forward strand.
AATGTTCATACATTTCAGGATGAGCAACCTAAATTAAAATTTGTAAGGATCTGCGTATAAATTTCATCATAATCAGAATTTTTTCGAAATTACTATTGCTAATTCTAAAATGGATGGTCGTGCTAAAAATCATTTTTCAAATTAACTATTGTAATTTCAACAAGTATCGATGTCCATTCTAATCCTAATTGCACTTTTCTCCTTGCGTGTCTAATGGACGCGAGCCATCAATGTCGTCAGTAATTTCTTTCGATAGGCCACCTCAGGAATTATACATATAGATGTAGGATCTGGCCGGGGAACATCGTTTACGATGACGCGAATAGCAGCGAAGGAACGCAGCAATGGTTCGTAAAGTGGAAGGGGAAATTCGACAGACTGATGGAGTGAGTGTTGACTTAGGATAACAGTCGCCTCATCAGTCAATCAGTCAGGTAGACAACGGTAGGAAGGCACTCCGTCTTCGGTTGGAGCCTGTCGTCTTGTTCTGTTCACGTCGTCCTAAAGAACACCTAAGTGAGTCACGAATCTGACCACCTGACATTCAAGGGACTTAAGATCGAGGGCTAAAATGAAAAAAAAAAAAAAGAAAGATAGTAGGACGACTCTGAAGAGATCGAATGTTAAAGAAGTCTGTTTGTGATCCTCGATACCAAGTGCATTGATCTAATTCCTCGGATGTTTCTTAATGCATCTTCTTGAAGTGATATCGAGAACGAGTAAATATTGATGGTTTAATTTTCGTTAAAGATGTAAATTCTCCCCTTTTAAATTAAAATCATAATCTTTGTCATTCGAATAAATTTACATCGAATAACGAACAATTTCGTCTCACTTTTGGCGGTATATTTAGGTGTGCGGAGTTAATAAATTAAGTAACTTGAATAAAGTAACAGCTTTCGATTATTTCATGCATAAATATTACACTAAGGGAAATGATACCAACCGACTTATATAGCCTATTTCTATTACAGTAACTGTTATTCGTTTCATTTGCACAACATTTACAGATATATGTTATTCTAAGAATATCTTATAATCGTCTTTGTCCTCAAACTCTTGAAACAAGAGTAATATTCTTCTGGGTTTGAAGCGCGACCCTCCTGATCGATCTGAAAAATCTGGATCATCACTTGAGGAAGTCGTAAATCAACGTCTTGTATCTCTCGAATACGGATTGAGTATGAGGCTTTCAAAGCCGGTTGCTCCGAGAGAAGGAGGAATCGCGGGGTGTACGCGGGGGGAAGAGGGAAGCGAAAGAGACACGGAAAGAAGGACAGAAGGCACGCGCGAGGGAGAGAGAGGAAGAGGCGCGGAGGAAGGAGAAAACGGATTCACCCGTCAGTCACTCTCTGGCAGACCGCGAGAGAATCACAATGCGAGGCCTCCCTCTTCTCACCGTCCCTCTTCGTCCTTCTGTCCGCCCGTCCGTTCGTCCGTCTGTCTGCCTGTCCATCCGTTCGTCTCTTCGTCTGCCTCCTGTCACTCTCCCCGCCAGCCTTCCGACGGTTCTCGCATCAGAAATTCATCTCCTCTCCTGTCCTCCTCCGGGTTCTCCTTTTGTTCCTTCCCTGCCGCCGCAGCCGCCGGCTTGTTATTATGTACTGTTTTATTGCCAGGACGTTGCTAAAGTTCGACCCGGTTACTTGCCCTGGCGTGGCGTCATTGCTGCCGAGAGAGAGAGAGAGAGAGAGAGAGAGAGAGAGAGAGAGTGAGTGAGTGAGTGAGTGAGAGAAACAGAAAGATTCGCGCCTCCCCGGGATATTCACCGAGATAACCGTGCGCGAGTAGTACTACTTATCAAAGATCCGTCTCGGAAGGCGTCCCGGCAACTTCGCTCGGCCGTCCCGACGTGGAAGAGACGAGAAATTAACTTCGTGCACCGTGAAGCCGGGCGGCTCTCGAAGATCTTTTCTGATGTGTACGCAGCTCTACATTCTACCACGGTGGTTATGTAATTACCGGTATCCACCGACGGCCTGTCTGACAATGAGAAACAGAGTAAAGGCCAGTAGATAGTTTATGTACGTAGTAGCTCCTACACACTTGATTGTGAATGCCTAGTACATTGAATCGATATATACAAAGTAATTTCTGAAGGAAGATGTTTTTCTGTGTGTCATGTATCACACTTTGTCCAGATTTCAGGAGCGATTGGTACAGTCAAGCGACGTGGTGGAAGGCGCAACGTCAAGTACATTAAAAAAAGATTGACAGGCTGCTTGATGTAATTATGTCACTGTCGTGCCACTACCGAGCTTATCCGGAATTCTTATGTCAAATGAACTTTCAGTTAAAAGTATCTTAGAAACTAAAATCATAATCAAAAATCTAACGACATTTTTCTTATACAATGTCGATACGTACTTTTGATTGTGATCAGTTCGAAAATCGGTGCAGACAATACTAAGATCTCGAGAACTCGAGATCGAGTTCGTGAAAATGTCACTTCAACGATTTCAGATTCTTCAGTCACGCATACACGCATTTGTCCCCCAATTAAGGGGCTTTCATGCGTAAATTGATTGACAGAACGTTTAACAGATGAAGTTGATTGTAATGTCACACATAATATCAGTGGTGATTAATCGAAATCAAGATGAAATCATAGTGTGGGATATCTATTAATACAAAATATAATTTATGTATTGCAGTTATTAGTGCAATTTGAATTTTTATATAATAAGGAAAATATAATAAACATTGTACAAATGTAGTGTCAAAAAGCAGTGAGATTCTAAAAAATTCTTTTAAAAAAGAAAAAATATTTAAAAGTTTACATATATTTAAATAAAAAATTAGCTCAAAAATAGATCTGAAGTCAATCTTATTAGCCAAGTATTACTGAGACACTTAAATCTAAAAAAGTAACACTTTTTAAGAAACTACATATGTTTAATTAACAAAACGTTTTTATTTTTATGACTTGTGTGACTATATTTGTAAATACTATACACACCTGTAAATCGTGTAAAACAAACTTAAAATGAAACATAAAACCTTGGCATGTCAGAGTCGTATTTTGATACAAACCTATTTATTTTTTCATATTTTAATAATAATTAATAATCTTTGATTTTAAATATTAATAATAATATTAAATGTAATAATATCAATAATATATAATTTTATATAATAGAAATATTATGTAAGTTTGATAATATTTAAATACATTTATATTTATATCAAGATTTTATCAAAATACTAATAAGATATTAATATATTTCTCTTATGTATTTTTTTCTCTCTTTTTAAGATTTAAATGTGTCTCAATAATACTTAGCTAATTAGATTGTTTCAGATTTAGTTTTGACTTGTAATATTTTATTTAATAATGCATAAAATTATAAATATTTTTATGTGTTTAATATATATTTTTTCTTTTTTTAAAAAGTTTTTTCTAGGATTTTTAATGTTCTACGGGATAATTGTGTAGAATTATTTTATACTTGAGAGAAAGGCTTTTAATAACTTTTTAAGATATCATATCTTTGCTTCAAATATGACACTACTCAAAAAATAATAAATTTCCAAGAAAAGAGGAAAATCTATTTTTAACAATTTGACAAAAAATTGTTAATTAATCAAACAATATGCAGCAAAAAATATACTTTTCAAAACATGATTAAATGTCATTTTCAACATTTTCGTTTCACAACTCTTAAAATGTCATTTTCAATTGTGATGATTTTGATATTAACACACACAGGACTAAAATATTTTGAGAAGTTTCTTTTCTTTTCTTTTTTAGTTACTTTTTTTATTTTTGATGATTAATAGAGAAATGCTTATCTAACTCATTAATGATAATAATGGAATAAATTAAGTTTTTTGAGTTGTGTTACTTTTAAAGCAAGGATGCAATACGATATATTGTAACGTTTTAATCTTACATTAATATTGTTTTAAATGCGACTTTAATCGCACCGAGTTATGTTTGTATACCATATTTACCGAAATAATTCTCGGCTGTCTTACGTTACTTTTAAAGTTGCCGCTCCTCATATCAGATTTCTTACAAATAATTAAACAGACATCTTGCATTGTAAATTTTCTTACTGGATGAACGTTCGGCGTAGATGCTAATTATAAGCAAACCTAACTGATTTAGCGCGTTGATTGCGCGTAAATCACTAAAGTACACAAGCTGACACTAGTGCGGATGCCTATGAACGCTAAAATTTACGCCTTACTCACGGCCGCAATTTATGAACATGCACTAAAGGATCCTTGTCTTAACACCTTATTTTTCGTTCTGCCATTTGTAAGGCTTACCGCATTTCATCTCGGCGACTCGTTCCGCCTTCGTACGTCTAAGAGTGACAAATCGTTTTCCGGAAGAATGGTCTCAAAAGAATACGTTCAAAAATTGACGGAAAATAATCAGTTTTATTCTTAATTTTAAAAGACGTATTACATTACATTATATTACAAAAGATTATGAAAGGAATAATTATCTCTGAATAAATTAAATCTGTGTCGTGAAAAGGTTTTTTTGTTAATCTCTTTCTGTTTAATACTAATTGCTATATAGATTAAGATTAAGGTTTCTTAAATACAAGAAAATATACAAATAATATATATTGCAAGTATTATTTTATCTCACCGTCCTTAAGAAAAGTTAAATTCCTGTAAAATTCTTAATACATTGCAATTCTTTTTACAATTTGCTATAATGGAATTTATTTACATGAATCCAAAAATGATTAATATTCTTTTATTAAATCGCAACATTAACGCAATTAACTAAAGATAACTTTTTTTCACAATATACTTTCAAAGCTTCGCACATAGAGATTCGGGATTTATCAGCAATTAGCAACTGCCGATCGTCCACGCAAATAGCGAGCGTGACTAGCTCAGTTGTTCAACTTACGACTAGATCGTCCTTACAACTAATGCAGGATAGCACAGGGTAGTTAACCAATACCAGTGAGCCCTTGGGTACATCACTAACATATGTACGCCAATATATACAGGTGTCTGCTATCTATATCCGTAACTCGTGCGCAGGTTTGTCGTGAAGGCAGGAGAGGCACGACTAAGGGGCGAGAGGGAGAGACAGGGAATGCGCTGCGACATACATTTATAAAAGAGAGAGTTAGAGAGAGAGAGAGAGAGAGAGAATGCGCAGAAAAATCAAGTAGAGATCGTAACGGGCTTGAAAGCGGATGCTTCGCCGATAAGACTAATTATTGTTCTGGACCAAGAGTCGTAGGCGGGCTATTGGTGCAGAACCATCGCCATCGTAGATAGCGCGACCCGCTCTCCACATAGCACAGACCGCTAATACGCTACGCTTCTTTTCTAACGTGCAGCGGTTTGGGTGAGTCAAGGACAGGAGGAGCCGGATATCGGTTGGTAGCATCTCGCCGAGACTCGGCCGCTTTTAAGCTCGGTACGCCACGCTCCTCGTTCCCGAGGCGTATCTTACTGGCGGGCTACGTCCGGGATATGCAACTCAGTGCGGTCCTTGTTAGTAGCCTGCCAATAGCCCCGCACGAACTGCACTCGTGCGAGCATTTGCATCCTACTAAACCCGACGTCGACATCCGATCGATCCTGATCGTCGGTGGAATACTTTCGATTCGCAGAACCCACGGTGACCCTTGTCATTACGGCTGGGTATTCTACTATTGTACATTATCCAAGTCCCATGACTTCGAAATATAATAAACAATATTGTCCGAATATATTTTATTTCTTTCAAAAAATCGAACACTAGTCACACTGAATCAATCATGCAATAAGTTAAAGAGTTTTGCCTTTTTGAAGGGCGCTTATGAATAATGTTTCTTCTAGTGTAATCGTCGCATGCATATACGTGTAAAGGCTGTATTAAGATGTCACCTGCTACTTCCGGAAACCAAATAACGCTCGTTGAAGTCTCTATTTGGAGACGAAGGTAGCGCGGTGCTGACGGTCACGATTGAAATTTCGAAACAGTATCTCTTCGAATTCAACTATCTCGAACAAGAGACAAACTGTATGAGTGTGTAGGGACAGATAGAAGTAGCGGCAAATGCTAGATTCCACGGATCCGCGATCAAGCAGCCGAAGGGGACCCCGGGAGGGTAGAAGATGGACCACGCTCTTAGCGGGCGGGGCTGCCTGCCGGTGGTCCGCCCGCTCGATTCCTCGACTTCTTACATTCCCCTCTTCGATACACGCCTGGATCCAAGCGATCCTCCGAGAGGTCCTCCTTTTATCTCCTCTCGTCGCCCCGTCGTTCTCTCCGTAGTCGTGCACCTTCTCGCCGTCCTACGGCTGGTCCCAACCGGATCGGCCGGCCAGTCACTTCCATCGAATGGTCCGCGCCGGGGCACCGGGAGAATCGCTCCCGGTAGAGAGACAATGGACAATGGGGACATAAATCTGCGTAATTAGTTGCTGATGCACCCGCGGATCAATGTGCGATCTCCTTTCTCTCCCTCTTCCGTGGCCTGTCCGCGAACAAACGATCGTTTGGTTGGTCACTCACGGCAAAGTAGGACGGTGCTCCTGGTTGTCCCCACCCTCTATGAGGGGAGGTGTACTGACCACCTTCCGCTCTCGCCCTGCTCTCGCGCTTGGCTTGGCGATTGCTCGCGACCGAGGACACGGCACTCCCTTCTTCAGAAAGGCCGTGTTGAGAGCAAGATGGCGATCAAAAGGGTTTCACGCTGGAGCCTCCGAGTATCAAAGTCCGGGTCTGTCAAATCTAGCTTACTTTCGTTGGTTGTCAGACAGTAATTTAATGAGGTAACATTCTATGTGGTTAATATCTGAATCATAAACTTGAACACGTTGTTCAAGTTTATCAGATACGATACGATGGAATTTTCGAATAAAATTTACGCGACGTAATTTTCCCCCCGTAAATATTTGTCCATCTTAGATCAAGTCATGTTCTTTACACAGTCGCAAAGCGACAGTTCCACCGTTCATTACCAAAGGTTCAAATGGAAACGATTTGATTAAAATTCATAATGCAGATGATGGAACTCCTTGTCCCCCACACAATACCTTGTCGTCGTCGACGTCGACGTATCCGACATAGCTCGCATTTTCTCTTTCTTCCTCTCCCTCTTGGGCGTCGTATTCGTCGTTGTCGTCGTCGTCGTCGTCGTCGTCGTCGTCGTCGTCGTCGTCGCTGTCGTCGCGAAAGGCTGATAAATGAACCGATAGTGCCATTGTGTTACTCGCCATCTAAACCTTTATATCACTCCTAGGTACTTAGCTTCGTCATTTCTCAGTATCTCCACTCCTAGGTCGTACGTTCTTCTCTGCTCTTCTATCAAGATACGGTCGGTGACAGAAGGATTTGATTCGCGTCCTACATCAACGATCTCCGCGCAGAAAAGACGATACACGATGTCGTCAATTGATATGTATTCGTGTCCGATTTTTTTTTTCTAAATTGCTTGGCAATACATAAGTACATCCTGCAATACAAGTTTGCTTGCTTGTCACGCAAGATTATACTGACAGGGAGTATTTTCCTCTTCGTAACGACACATTCGTGCATCGTATTTTTCACATCCAACATCTTATCTACAAATGTAATAGAAAATTCGCCGATAGGTCAATGAGATATCTAGATTTTCAATGCGACATAACTACTTCTATTCCGTTATACAAGTGGCAAAAGGCATGAAATATTCGTCGTACAAGTATTTAATAGAAATGTACACCGTTATTTTATTAAATGTGGCATGTTAATGGAGTAGTCTGTTCTTTTTACGATTACGATTGATCTAATCCACTAAATCACCGTTTCATTGATTTTGTTCCAGGGGAGGACGGCGTCGAAGGCTCTGCGCCCGGTACGGACCTCCAAGGCGAGGAGGGCGATTGCGTCGACGAAGATGGCCCCATTAGCCCCAGCGAGAGGGGCTGCGCGCCCGCTGCGAAGGAAGACGAGGATGCCGAGGGAACGGACGAAGAGGACGATGAGGAAGCATCGCCACCTACACCCCCGCCTTCCGCCACCTCGAGGTTAAACCCGACTATCTTGCGAGACACGGGACCTCCGGATAGGTAAATTTTGCATTAGTCTAATTTTCTTGTATAATCGATATTCTATTTATATAATTGCTCTCTATCTTAGTGATTTCCGAAAAACACGATCGCAAAAAAATGCGCGACAGAAAAGAAACAGCGCATTTCTTTATTAGACAAGCCGGTAAACGTTGGTAGAGATAATTATTGAAACCTGAAACTTGATTATAACAAGAAAGTAAAAAAAAAATTTATCGATATACAATAATGACCACAAACATTCGTACAAGCTTAAACGTGTTGTCAGACGAGTACAACTTTTATTCGTGCTTTCTCAGTAGCAGTTTATATCCATATCAACTTTCTTCGGTTTTCCTTATTACATTTGTCAGTCGCTGGACACTTGTGCCTACACGTACGTGTCTTTACGCTCCGACACGCGGGTGTTACATTCGCGAAGAAAAGGATACTCGACGTTAAACGTTAGCCGTGCGAGGCAGCGGCCCGTGCAAATCAGCCGCGGATAGCCGCGCGAGTGACGCTTCGACGCAAATCACCTACGGCGGTCGTAGAAGCGACGCGTAATGGTGGGCATAAAGTCGGAGGCTCGGTACCTAAATTTCGCTCGACGTTGTCTGCCGCGCAACTCATTAGTCGGTGCTTTATCCGGGCGCGGAGACTCCTTATAATAAAGCGTCTAAATCATCGCGAGCCGCGCCGACGCGACACCGCGAGCTTTTTGATGTTCGCCGTCGTCGGGCGCCCCTCGTGTGTACACGAGGCACGTCGTTGTTTAAGAGCAACAAATCGTCACGGGGCC
>QKQZ01048721.1:0-38426 GCA_003595255.1 Solenopsis fugax
GGTGTGCAGGCGCGGACGCCGAAATAAACGGGAGCAGGCCGCATACTCTACGAATTCCGATTGCGCCTCTCGGGAGCCACAAGGCTTTCCGCGGACCTCGTTATTCTCGAACCTACCACCTTGCTATTTCATCCCACGGGTCATTCCGACGTTGATAAGACTGGAATTGCTCTCATTGGCACGTATTACGGACGACAGCCAGTCGATATTATCGTTATTTGTGTTTCGTGCTCGAATATCGGCTCGTTATTCTTTTCTATATCGAGCACCGGTTTTATCTTTTAAATTGAACGCTTTTTTTTCATGAAACGTGATTTTGCTCTATGATATAAAAAAAATATGCTAAACTCATTGCGGTCCAAACTATTTCTCGCAAATGAGCGAAAAGTAAATATTTCACCTTCACAAAAGTCACCTAGTCGAGACTCCAACATGATATGAAGAAATTTTATTATTTGAAGGAATTTATGGAGATGTATTTTACCATTTGCAATTGTTTATAAATATTTGAAGAATTGTAAACCGACTACCGCAACGTATTACATCAAATCCATCTCTACCGCAAAGAGTTAAAATTTGTTTAATTTATGAAGAAAAACGATGTTTGTAAATCTCTCATTTTCGAATCGATTTTCAATTTCACTTTAATTCGATTCTCCCTAAAAGATGTTTTTATTCGCATTATACTGCGAAAGCTGTCATATCGCTGACTTATCAACTTATCCTAGGAAGGTGCGCTGATCGAGAAAAAATCGATACAAAAGCAATAAAGAATTCCGTGCAGCTTACCGTTAATAAGTTATCTTCATTCAGTTCTTTGTCGAGGCAGGTAGGGTCCAGTGGTGATAGAGATTGCCTCGTATTCGTATTCCATCTGCCGAAAAGTTGTCAATTTTTATCCACCGATACACCAGTTCGAGTCCATGTGTGATTGCGAATTCGATGGAACTCGTCAAATCGGCCGATATGGCCGATGAAAATTAATATATTCTATGAATCAATCCCGTTTCTGATGTAAGCCATACTCCATCGGAAGGCTATATACGTATAATCGCGTAACGCGGTAGAGAAACGTAATCCCCTGCCGCGCGTTTGGAATATACCGTAAAAGCGGGGCGTTCGCAGTGATAAGAGTCAGCGACATAGAGGACGGCGGAATGCACAGAAAATATTTTTGTATTTATTTAAATTCAGTCCTTGTTAAAATTTATGTGTTGAATTTTTAACATACGTGAATGTTAATTTAACGTAATGCGACTGTGTTATTTGAATATGCTAAATTGATATTCAATATTTTTTAATGTTGAAATAACACACAATTTATGAATAAATAAACAAACATCATAAAAATAATGTAGGTCTGTGTGAAATGTAGAAATTCTAAGATAAATGATTAAAATGTAAAAAGTGTCAACATATTACAAACGTTAATTTTATTGACGAAATATGCTTCCATAATTTGTTTCTAAATTGTTAAAGTGTTAAAGTGTTAAACATTTTTCGCGTTAATTTTTTACATTTACATAATATTTGTGTTACCTTCTAATATTCATCTCGAGTTAAACTGACACAAAAATTTGAGTGGACCGTTTTTGGGACATGCGACACATGTTAAATTTAACCGAAATTTTCCAACTGTGTAAAAACGCGTTTCTCTTTCCCGTTTAGACGGGGTCTCGTATTAGGTAAGAAAAACCCAGGCCGGTTATGATTCAATCTCGTCGCTCGGCGATATCGGGCCCGGACGGATTAACACGTCCCTCCTCGTTCGTTCGCAGCCCGCGCGGGAGATGAAAAACACCTGATTACAAAAGAATTTGCATTTTTATTACAGTGACGTACGTATATGTTACAGTACACAGGGTGTAACGAGAACACGCATACATCGTAGAGCTCGTTGCCGCGTCGATTTCGTCAATCCGCGCGAGATCTCGCTCTCCTTCTCGCCCCGGACTCTCTTCTCTTTTGCCCACACGGTCGGGAAACGCAAGGGAGCCTCTCCCGCCCGGTCAATCCCGAATGATCCGGTAATGCGATAACGAACTACGCGTTGAACGCGTCCGTCGAGCAGCTACGCTCCTCGCAGCGCTGCATTTCGTAACGATATTTCATAACGAGCTCGCTGGATATCGCATATCGCTTCGATAATTATTTCCGTCGCCCCGTCGAAACGGAAACACGGGATTCTCGCGTCGACATTAAAAATTCGTTTGCACTAAATTCGACATTTCGTTGCATTTGCGGCTTCAGCGCATTCGGCACGGTGATTATATCGGTTATTGGCGATATCGAGCGAGCCGGTCGGTCGATCTGAATCAAATCCCGAAAAATGTACCATTCATGCGCGCGTCATTCATTCCTAACGCGAAATGCGTTACATCGGTATCCATTGACACCGCGATAAAAAGTTCTGATGTATCTGGTCTCGTGTATGTTGGCCTCCTCAAAAATCGGGGAGGATCGACGCGCCGATCTGCTAATTCAACTACTATTGTTGTCTCACTATTTAAGAGATCATCAGAATTTTTACGATAATAACCTCGGTGATATCGACGTCCTTAATCGAATACATAGTTTCCCGATACGTATGTATCTATATACAATCGTGTCACGTATATTTATAGATTCTAAACATGATCCACAGAACGTCACCTTAATCGCCGATTCTTCAACGACGGTCAGCGTTCAGACGCGAATATTTGACCCAAAGGGAAGAGACAAAAATGAAAAACAGATTCGTGTTTAATTTTATATCTGACCTATTCTTCACACTTTTTAATAATATCTTCTCTCAAACATTAGCGCAATATTATTTCTTTACCGATAAACTGTTAAATAGAGTGATGTGATACAATTTCTAACATAGTATATTTATGAACGAAATAAGAATGTCGAAGTTTAAGTTTAGATTTGTTCTCATGGTATTGATAATAATTTGTTTGTTGGGTCTTCGTCAAAGTTGTGTGGAAAGTTTATATTTTTATCAAAAAAACTTTTCTTTTGTTCAAAGGTACAATTTTGAACTGGTGTTCAAATGTTTAGGCACATATTTCAATATAAGCATAATTTCAAATAGTGTTTAGTATATAATAATATTGTTTCTTTTTTCGTCAACTTTCCTTCTGACATCACAAAATGTAGACGCTAAAAAAATTATTTGTGAGAAATTCAAATTGTATCATGCTATATTCAAGATTGTTTTATAAAGTAATAAGTATACTTATTGCAATACATTTTCGAACACTTTTCTGAAATAAAATAAATCACGACTTTGATCATATAAAAATTTTGTTTTTATATTCGTGTATTTTGTGTTAAAAAAATTAAAATATAAGAATTCGAAATTGTATAGCACCACCCATATTCTATATCGTTTTCACATTAGAAAAATTCATTCGCGTGCAAATACATACAAAAAATTATGCATACCTTGGTGTTTGCTGCAAGGGAATATTTTATTTATGTTTATTTGGTATCGGATGCTCTACTGATTCGCGCTGGAACGCTAACCGGGTGTAGAATATATCTTCCTTCAAATTTACATGCTCTTTTTTACATCTTATTGCCGGAGGATCTGGAATCCGTCGATTACTCGCAGAGATGAGCAATTTTTCCCGCGTCCCGCCACCCTGACGATTCCGCGCGCGGCCCAATCGGAAATTGATGGTACCGTCGTACCGCGGACGTTAACCGCAAAATGGCGCGCCATTTCGCGAGATCGGCGCGTGGGTGACGTTCCTAAACCACGCGGTTTGCCGAGCCATTAAGAAAACACAATAGCCACTTCACACCCGTCCGATCTCATACTCGCGAGCGGTAGCCCCGGTCCGGAGGCGATGTGCAATAACGCAGTGTTTAGTAAATCATTCGGCAAATACGCGTCGTGCGTTACACGGAAGCAAAGGTCTATCTACCGTCTATTTCTCCCCCTGTTGTCGTTTATAGTTGTCCGGGAGCACGCGCGATTCTCGAGAGATCGTGCTTCGTACACTCCTTAAAATTTCATATTTCTTGAAAAAGACTGAGCGTTATGTTACAGAGATGCGTGAGAAACCTTTTCGTCTTCTTATTCCTCCTCCTCCAAAGTACCGCGCTCGCCAACTACCACAAATTCGATCGATTTTTCGCGAATGAAATGACATTCATGAAACGACGTTCAGAGTAGCTTCTCGCATCTGTCCGATTCTTCATGTATTTGCGATTTTGGTCCTTCGAACCGCGCGTATTGATTTTAATGCTCTACATTACTAATACTTTGAAAATCTCTCGATCCAACAAAGACCTAAAGCAAAATCCGATAGGCGTTTGGTCGAATTTGTCGTAATTTTGTTTTAATTTTCTCGATTGCACAATGCACAGGGGCGAAGAGTGGGATATATATATATATCTCTCGTCTTGTTCAAAACTTATAAGATTTTTTTTAGAGTATACGAGAGCTGCACGTGTGGCTCACATCGCTCGTACATTATCGAAATCAATTTCTCGTTCTGTACAACTCTTATGACATTTCGTTTGCTCGATCGCGTTCGTTCGATACGATGCCACATGAAGTGATTAAAGCTACTTTGGAACCGAATTCAACCTCGTAGAAAATCCTTTATAAAATGCTCCGTTACACTATAAAGATTCCCATTCGCGCGCGCGCGCATTCTCTCACGTACATGCATTACTCACTCGCTTGAACTCTTCGTTGCCGTTAACGACGCAGAGGTCTGGCTTGGCCAGTATTTTTGGTAGTGACGTTTCTCTCGAGAATGACGCTCGTTTGTTCGTTCGTCGAGCGTTCGTCGAGTCCAATTAATAAACACTCTCGGTGCGTATCACTTGAGCGCACAGCACTGCTATAATTGTGACAATTTTTCAGTTTGTAAGAAGATAGTTTCGCTCGTGTCGAAAATTCGACAGTCGGCATTGTCCTTTGTGGCTCTCTGGCGCATAAACTCGAAACTTCCGCGAATCGGGGAGACCTTCGAACTGGTTAACACGCTCGAATCACTCGAGCCTCGCTCACACGTTCGAAACCTCCACGAGTCGGGAGTTCCGCGGCTTTTCTCATACATTCAGCGTGGTATTGTTGATGAAGTTCGAGTGCTGGCCGTCCTGGCTGGTCTGGCTGGTCTGCCTGGCAGCGGTGTGGCCGGCTTCGCCACTCTGTATGCTGAAGTGTCTGTATGATATGTACTCTGGCGGTATCGGTTGCTGCTCTCTCTTGACCACCTCCCGCTGCTTCTTCACTTTGAGGTAACCCAAGACGGACACCAGGAGGAGGAAGACAACGAAGCCCATGCAGCAGCCGACTATCAGACCCAGCCGCCTCGTTAAGAAGCTGCTGACACTGCCAACGTCGCCCATGGCCGAGCCGTCGCTGCTGATTATCGCGTCCGGCGCGTCCAGCGTCTTCACCTCGGTGCAACGGCTTGTCGATGAGTCCGTCATCTGCGAGCTCGGCGTGGACGCGAGTATCTCGACTTGCGTAAAATTGAGCTGCTCCATCGGTCCGTCCTCTATCCGCGACGTTATCCAATTACCGAGACCGAATACGCAGATCAGGTAACGAGTGTTCGACGACAGTTTCGATAGTTTCACCGAGCGCGCGTTTGGCTCGAGTATTTTGGCACGTACCTGAAATGCAGAGCGATAAAAGTGACGTCACGTTTTCGAGGGCTTTGAATAAATTCAGAAAAAGTGATATATTAAAGTGTTCCTTAAAAAAAATTCAGCTTTCAAATATATCCGAAATATTCCGTAATTCCTTATTTATTTTTATTATCTAAAAAAAGGAGCATTAATATTTCTTATAAAAAAAATATATATATATAAAGAATATTTTATTATAACAATATTGAATACTTGATATATTTTTTTTCGTCGCTGGAATAACGTGGCGTAAAATTCTTTCTCGTGGAATAATGAACGCGTAGCTATTGAACGTTCGAGCATACCGCCATTATCCAGTAATTACTAAAAATGAGTAAATTCGATTTCTTTCGGCGAAAATACTTAATCCAACCGAAACACCGCGCCGCCTTTTTGCACGTTTGCGCCGATCGATCAGCGAGGACGGTGTCGGGTGTGACGACACGTTTTTGCGAAGGATGAGCTAGAGCCTCGTCGAGAGAGACAGAGAGAGGGAGTGAGAGAGAAGGATAGACAGCGAGGTCCTCGGCTATATCGATTGAATCAAACGCCGTTTACACTTTACATTTTATCCGCTCCGCCCGTTCGATTTATACTTCGTGTTGTACCCGTACCCGCTTTTTAGCGACGATCACGCCATGTGCGCTACACACAATGAGAGTGCCTATTTTTTCGATACCTCGTCAACGTTATCCAGGGCGTGATAGGCCACCTGGTAGCCGCGCAGACCGGAATGATTTCTGCTCTGCCACGACACCAGGACGGAGAAGGGTTGGATATCCTGGATCGCCAGTTTCAGAACCAAAGGCGCGGTGCAGAAGGCGTGCGGGTCCAGATCCAGGAAGACCAATCCGCGCAGCTCCGGTGGCTGCTCGCATCGCAAAAGACCACCGTCCACGTCGTTCATTCTTAGGCCACCCCCGCGATTTCGGCTCATTCCGCCGCCGACCAGCTTCTGATGATCGCGCAGCCATTCCCAGAGCTCCTGGGACTCGCAGTCGCAGTGTAATGGATTCTCTGCGCGGATTTTAAAGCCCGTGATTATCTTATGAGAGAAGTCTGTGCAGACCTCGACGTTTATAAGCGTATCGGTATTCGTTTCGCTGGTCTTTAAAAAGTTTTTTATCGCACCACGACGACGCGTCGTGAACGTCACGAAGATGTCGTGAGTTATGCAAGCTCGAAGTGTTTAGATTCGTCGTAAGCACCGTGACATTTACGGCAACCTAAATTACCGCGACGCTATAGCCATTCTCGGCGCACCGTGAATAGCACCGGAATGTTTTGTAACGTTGCTCGCGATTGTGTGCTCCGCGTTCATATCGTTCACTCGACGTCGAGGAGTCCCGAGTGTAACTACCCGGCGGGGCTATTTTCGACTGAGTCGAATTCGCTCGCATGCGAAGATGAGTTTTGCATGCGACCAATCATCTCACCGGCTGAGATTGCTATTGTCGAACATAGCGCGATATGATCCGTGTGAATAGCGTCACGTGTCCTTTATACGCGCAAGCAATATCGTCGAACGTAAGAGAATTTTTTTTTTTCGTGCTAACTCGCAATAAACGGTCGAATAACAGTCTCGAAACGTACAAATACTTCGTACAGGAAATAACTTGCGGCTCTCAGAAATAGAAAGAGGGACATTGAAAAGAAATTTGTCATCTCATAATTTAAGACTCGTCTCTCTCGTGTGTGATATTGTTTATAAGAATGAGAAATAGCATGCAATAAATTATTTGCTACGTATAGCTTTATATTTAGTTTCTCCTTAAAAATAATTTGTAATCCTGTAAAATGTACAATAAATTAAGATATTTGTCCGATATGTCACGTAAAAGTGTAAAATAATTCTTAAAATGATGGTACATTTCTCAATTGTCAAAATCGTCGTGATGGATTTTTTTTAGGTAACAGTTTACTGCATATTATAATTTATTGCGTGTCATTTCTCTCCTTTGACGTAATAAACAATATCGCAACGCGAGAGAGCCAAACCTTAGCAAAATTTCTTTTCAGAAATTTTAATATTGGTATTAAATTGGCCAGTGCTTAATTATTTATTTTGAGTATTGATTAATCCTAGAATGCCACTCATATTTTTCTTACATTAAAAGTACTTAAAAAATTCATTCATAAAATCAAGAACTTTTTTAAACTTCTTTCTTTACTGTTCTGTTGTTAGTGCTTTTAATATTTAAAATAAATAATTAATCACTGGCCAATTTAATGTTGCCAGTAATAAATTTCTGTAAGAGTTGTAATAAAGTTTACATGAGAGATTTTTAAAAATAATTATTTTCGTAATTTTGTATAAATCGCAAATACGTAAATTCTATAAATGCGCGCGTAACGTAGTGAAATCGAAATATACGATAAAGTAATAAATTGTACTTACCCTCGGCCCGTAAACTCCGTATTTGCGTTTCGAGCGGTCGAAAGGCATTCAGCGGTAAGTTCGCTAAGTAGTTCCTACTTAGATCTAAAATCCTGAGCTTCTTCAGCGGCTTGAACGCATCCGGCGAGATCGACGATATCCAGTTGCCGTAAAGGTGCAGCTCGGCTAAATTCTCCAAATGCTGGAACGTGCCCTTTCCCACTCCGCTTATCTGATTGTACGAGAGATCGAGCACCTGCAAAGCTTTAAGATCAGGCGGGAAGTCCTCGAGCTCTTTCAAACGATTGTGCGTGAGATTCAGTAGTCTGAGATGTTCCAGTCCCTTCAGTCTTTCCTGCGGCAGTAACTCCAGCTCATTGACACTGAGATCTAGCGTGAGTAAATTCGTAAGGCTGCGAAACGCGCTGGGCGACACCCTGGATATCATATTGCTACCCATGAAAAGATGCATTAACGCGGGAAACGCCTCAAAGTCTTGGCTGGTAACTATCGTTAAGTTTGTTCCGGAGATGTGAATTTCCTGAAGAGCTGGATACTTCGCCTCCGAGCTGATCTCGTGTATTCTCACGAGAGGATTAGCCGTGACGTTCAGCCAGGCTAGACCGGGTATATTTTGCGCCGTGAGAGCAACGGCGGGTATTTGCCGGAACTTGTTACCCGCGAGCTCGATCTTCCGCAGCATATTCGAGCGAGCGAAGAAATTCGCCGGAAGAGCCGTTAAGTGATTATGACTTAGATCCACGGATATCAGGCGGGAGAAATTGACGGCGGCGAAACCGATGAGAGACCCGATATAGTTACCGCGTAGATCGAGCTCGCGCAGACTGGTCAATCCATTCAGTCGCGACATGTCCACGCGGTGAAGAACGTTGTTGGCCAGAGAGAGAAATTCCACCGTAGTGGCATTCGCGAACACGTCGTACGGAACTTCCTGGAATCTGTTGCCGTCAAGTTTCACCTCTTTGAGCGCCTCCAGGCCCAAGAACAGTGTCGCCGGCAGTACCCTGAGTAAATTGTTGCTAAGCAACAGCTTTCCCAGATTCTTATTCTTCGAGAATATCTCGGCTGGCATCCTATAGATTTGCGACGAGTCCATCGCCAGATGTTGAAGGGATGGCAAGCCGTCCAAGGAATTGGCGTTAATCTGACTAAAGTTGTTGTACGATATTCTTAAGACTCTTAATCCTGGTATGTCTAGGCGGTCCAACGCCGTGGCAGTGAAATGATTGTGCTCGAGATTTAGCTCGTAGAGATTGTTCAATCCGCGGAAGGCACCGTTCTCGATCACGCTGACAGTGCAGTTCTTCAGGTTGAGCGTTCTGATTGGCAGGCCCTCCTGAAAGATCTTATCGTGCAGCACGTTCAAATGATTATTGGCCAAATCGAGGATGCGCAGTCTTTTGAGGGCCGTTAAGGCGTAAGGCTCTAAACGGCGTAAACCGTTATCCTGCAGATAGAGTTCTTCCAGCTCGTGGAGCTCGGAAAAGGTCTTAACGGTCACGTGGCTCAGCCGATTCATACTGAGCTCGAGAAACTTGAGCGCCTGCATCGGTTTGAAGGCGGTATCCTCTATCCGCGAGATAGAATTATTCGTGAGATACAGGCGTTCAACCAGCAACAGGTCTCGGAACAATGGAGCTTGAAGACGAGTTAGCCTATTATGTCCGAGCCACATGATCCTGACCGAGGCCTGGCCTCTTAATGAGTCATTGTGTAGGACGCCGAGTCCATTGTTATCCAACTGAATGGAAACCAAAGAGCTACCGCTGTTTTCGCTCTGGCCGACGTCGTTCGACACTTGGAACACATCGCCGAGCACCGCCAGAAGGTTACCCTGCAGATTCACGTGTTGTAGACTGTGCAGGGATCTCAGGGCACCAGTTTCCATGTCCGTGATGGCGTTGTTCTGCAGATGTAGCTCAAGAAGCGACGGTAAGGGTGCGAACACGCCACGTTTCACCTCGGTGATCTGATTATCCTGCAGCCGGAGCTCGCGCAGCTGCTTCGCCTTGGCGAATGTGCCCACTTCGAGCTCGCGAATGTTATTACCGTCCAACGACAGGGTCGAGAGATTCTCGCAGTGCTCGAGAAAGTCGCGCGGCACCTTCTCGATATAATTTCCGCTTAGATGTAGCTGCGCCAATTGACCGAGCGTCGCCAAGCCGCGCGCATCGATCCTTCGAATGGCGTTTTGTTGGAGATAGACGACCGAGAGGCTCGTGCTCCCGGCGAACGTTTCAGCCGGTATTTCGAGAATGTTGTTCTCCGCTAGGAAGAGCTCCTTCAACTCGGGCAGCCTCGAGAACACGCCCCGGATATAGTGTATGTGATTGTGGCTGAGATCGATCGACCTGAGCTTTTGATTGGCACGGAAGGTGGCCACATCAAGAAACACGATCTTGTTGTGGCTGAGGTCTATCGACTCGAGATCGATCAACGATATAAAGGCATCCTTGTCGACCGACTCGACCGCGTTGTAATAAAGCGAGAGGGTCTTTAGGGACGGACAGCAGCGAAAGCAATTGAGCGGAATGTCCTTGAAATTGTTGCTACTGAGATCGAGGAAGTTTAAGGCGTCCAGCCTGGAATAGCCGTCCTCCGGGAGCTGAGATATCTCGTTCCAAGCGAGCCTCAAGGACGTGAGATGTTCTAATCTTCTTAAGGATGTCATGGGGAATACTCTGATCTTGTTCTCCGCCAGATCCAGGTCCTTTAAAGTGCCCTCGAGCCCGGCAAAGGCGTACTCCGAAATTTTCATGATTTGATTACCCTTCAGGTTTAGTTTAATTAACGCGAGCCCGAAGAAACTGAAGCTCGGCAGCTCGTTAACGAGGTTGGCCTCCAGGTCCAACGCTTTGAGTAGGCTTAGCGAGGCCATAGCTTTTTGAGGTACGTGAGGTAGTCGACCGGATACGAGTGCCAAGGATTCCAGGCTTTTACTGAGTCGCATGAAAGCATCCTCGCTTATTTCGCGGATCGCGGAATGCGAGATTTGCAGATGCCTAATTTGCGAGCCCGCCGGGAAAGCGGCGGACCGAAGTTCCTCTACTTTCCGATCCAACTCGTACACGCTCAATGATTGAACGAGCGCCCCTGGAACATCGCGAAATATTTCAGTTAAAGCCACTGACGTGCTTTGCAAGTTACAATTGCGAAATGCGAAGCTAAATTCTTCTCTTTCGTCTCTTTCATTTTTCCTATTTTATATTCAATAAAAATACTTTATCGAATATCAATAAATATAAATAAAAGGACGAATCACGTTTTTCAATAAATACTATATACATGCGTGCATTGAGAATTTTTACCACTAAAAAACGACAAGTCTGCGTAATATGTGTCAAAAGTAACACAGAATCTAAATAAAGTGTCAGAAGCTTTTCTTGAAACTTTAGAATAAAGAAGAAAAACCGAATTAATAAAAAGCGCTATCTTTCTGTAGTCGGATTAAAATATCTCGTACATTCTAAATAAGAGAAATTAAATATTCTTCCAAGAGAGATATTCCAGAAATACAGTTGTGTTAAGATATCTCAGAATTTGGATATTAAGTTAGATATCATATAGCTACGTGACATTCGAAAACTAAAAGCTAAAAGAAAATGAAAAAGAAACTGTAAAAAAAGTATTTTAGCTTATTAACTATTTGCACAGATACTGAAACAGTCTCTCTGGAGCTTTTTCCTTTTTTTTTTTTCTTTATTTTGCGCCACAGCTGTTCCCACCAGCATACGACGTTACCACCGTCGTTTTACGTACGTATCGCTACAGTGGCTGTTTCTACTTATGTATGCGAGCGGAATACGTGTTCTCCCCCCGCTTGATCCCCGCTTTTTGCGTGTTGTATCATGGACGGTTTACCTTCCTCGCCGGCGGCATGTATCACGCCGGACAAAGCGTTCCTGAGGGACTCCTCGGTGGCACCTGCGCACTCCAGGAACAGACCGCCGTTCTCGAAGTTGTAACACGGGCAGCCGGGTATTGTGTCCGGTGGTGGACATTTGGCGCCCCTCGCTTCCTGCGTCGCCATGCAGGCCGCCAGGATCACCGAATAGATGATGCGGAAGCCGTCCCGACGGCGATTCCACCGATTGTCACGTTCTCTGCACGACGGGGTCGACGGTTGTCGCCACTTTCGCCTGGTCCGTGGCCACGTCGTCCACATATTATTATTATCGCACCGCTTCGTTCCCGGCTCGTCCCGATTCGTTCATCGTTTCTCGCGCCGACACTCGGATTTCACACCGCCGCGGGTTCTGCGAACAATGAGAAACATCACCGTGAAATTGGACGTGAACAGAAGAGACGGGTCTTACTATCGTCTTCGCGAATACACGCTTGAATACGTCCTTCAGATATAAAGACTCTCAAGATAAATGTTCAGGAGCGACTAGAAATATTCGATGGGTTGAACAGCACCATTTTTATCTGATTCTCCATCGACATAAATGAGATTTCAGATTTAGACTATATCGGATTTAATGCCCAGATAGTTTTCGATAATGAAACTTGCGAACTAGAAAATGTACAAGAATAGATTAAGAAGGTTCGTAAAACGAAAGAAATTTTGAATATTTTAAGCTCGACGGTTTCGTTAATATCAGTTGAATCCTTTGTCATGTTAATCACACAGATATATTGGCATACACTTAAATATTAAAAAAAAAACTATAATTTTTAAACCGTTTGGCTTGCTTAATCTTCATATTGCATATTTAATATTTAAATTTTCTGCAGATCGTTATTTATAATTTGTTGCGCTTTTTCCTGATTACGACAAAAAAGATTGCAAATCCCAGCTCCGCATATTTTCTTTTTAAAAAATCGCCGTTGCTCGCCTCGCCTAAGGCTGGGATCGTCTACAGAAAAATATGGTTATCCTGTTTTCGACGAACCACGAAGCATGTACACATATATACTTCTTGGACGGACCTCAATTTTCAACAGGACAAGGTTGGATCCCGCGGGACCGAAAAGCCGACGGGTAACGTCCTTAACAAAAAATATAGAATGAAGAAAAAGAGAGAGAAAGAAGTCAACAGCATCGTTTGGTCACTGGGCTCCTGGTCACGGGTGTCTCGTTCAAAAGATACCGATCCCGAAGATCAGCCGGTCGACGGTCGTAATTTAATGCTTGTAGTAAATCACCGTGGCTCGGGGATGCTGTCACATACCCGCGTGACCCGTTACGATCGGAAAAATATGACCGGATTGGGCGGTTGCCAGATGGTGTCTTAAGACGGTGCCCGGGTCGCGACGCGGGGCGGTCGGGGGTCACGTGTGGGCACACGATCGAGAATACGAAGTGGTAAATGGCGTCGATTTCCGTTCTGCTACACCGTGTACGGCGTGTCATTCTTCAGATAACTTTGTTAGGGCTGTGCTTGCAGGCCGGGGGTGACGTTAGGTCATTGGCTGCAGCGCCGGAGTAGAAAAATCAATATGCCCTCGCTACTCCTACGCCAGGGGATTTTATTTTTTAATCCGCTCGCGCTTATCGCAGTCTCTGCTTAGGTGCCCTGCCTCCTTCTCTTCCATCCCATCCCCGTGTCCTGAGTGACCGTTTCAGACATTCTCTCGTTCGCATCCCCATTAATTAATTCGCTAGATTTTTACGAGAGAGATACGCGATTCATTATTTTTGCTGGAATTAAGGCAGTTAATTAAATTTCATCCTAATTAGGTGACAGGACTAATTATGTACTTTAAATTATACGGTTGAATTATATTGAGCTGCATCTAGTCCTCGATTGTTACAAAAAAAATTTTTTTTTTTAAAGACGGATACGAGGAAGCAATAAAATTGTAAAATATTGTTCAGTTGTTTAAGAATAGAGTGCCTTGACGTGTTGAAACATTAACATTAATCATGACATTGTTGCAGGATGAGTTACGATTTTATATCATAAGTTTGCAATCTGATTCTTAAAGAAATGCAGGATTCTGACATATAAATATGAATTTATTTATAATATAAAAGTAACAACAATAGATTTAAGACATGATTGTAATCGAGTAAATCTTCGAGTGTATCTTTTACCATTTTTCAATGATGCATTCTTCTTAGAATCTGTGTTACAATACACATAATTCTATAATTATTTGAAGTCAAAGTATACATATCATGTAATACGCTTAACTAAGAATTAATTTAGGAATTTTATTTTAGATTTTAAAGTTATAACATTATTCCGTAGATGTGTAAGTATGGTAGTACTCGGCTTCGATTATGATAAAGTCGGTCAAATACGTTTCGTTACGCGGAAATAGACTGGAGTTCAGTCGTTATATACTCGAATCTCTAATTTACGAAAACTAGAGATAAGAAAAGCAGGATACAAAATGAAATGCTTGTTGTCGCTGCTTCGAAAGTAGGTGAGCTCATGCACCATTATAAATTTCAAGAAGTACGTAGTACGTATCTCTGTAATATATTGGATCGAATCGTAAGGTCGAACTTTGTCGTTTGCAAGCATGAAAGTTGTTCCGCGCTGTAACTTCGCCGGGAGATTCGCCCGTTGCTCTTGTTTCTGAACCGAGAAATCTTCCGTGTACTCAACGTTTTACTTCCGAAGGACTTGGCGCAATATTTGCATAGCGTTACGTAATGCGGCATTCGGCAGGTGAATCTATAAACGAGTGCAATCGTTTCCCTTCCGCGTCACATTTTAAAAATGTTTTCAATATAATAAGTAAACTGTTGTGGATTTTTCATTAAATTTAACTTTATTCAAATTCGCGCAAAAGCTTTAATGTTATATAGTATATTTGTATATCTTAAAAATAACACACACGTTAAACTCGAGAGGACAATTTTCATATTAATTCAGTTCATAAAGTTCAAATATATCGCAATTAATGCTCCCGTTTAGCATGATTCATCACTTGATTTGCCTGCGCTAAATCAAGTGTCGGTGATAAATTAAATGTAGATAACTATATCTCGAATAATTACATTTAGTAGAAAATAGTGAAAACCAAATGAAAGTTTTAATAAGATCAAATAAAAAGTATATAAGAGATATTTATAAAGTTTAAAAGCCAACTCGTAAAAGTTAACTCACGAGTTTATTGTTATGTTTATGCTATGCCATTAATGTCATAATTACTCTGAAAAAATATATATATATGTGTATAAACGAAAACTTCTCTGTATCAAATCTAGAGTTCTTTAATTTACAGAAAAATGTATTCAGAAATATAGAATAATAATAGAGATAGATTTCCAATTATTTCAAAATTTTTTAATTGAGATAATTCTAAAATTCAAAATGCTAAAAGAAGAATAATAGGAAACTACACTTCTAAATTTGTTAAACAATCTTGGAAACGATCAGTCTAAGCTACACGATTCGTATCTTGATAATATAATTAGAAGTTAAAAATCTCAGATCAACCGCGCGAAATTTTTGGAGAAGTTGTTGGATTCGTATTCGACATTTCACTTGCGTATCCCGACGCTCGTTCCCATCGAATCGAAAGTTTTCCGGGAGTATCCATGTCAGTTAGACATTCCTGTCGATGTCGTTTGTGTCGTTCGTGTCGTTCTCGCGCGCGATCAACTATCGAATGCTGCAAGGGTCGAGAAGCGAACGGGCGCGAACGCGCCACCGAAAGCGGAATCCGCGTTACGTTCGAACGGATTCCGCTTTCGGTGGGATATACCGAGAGTCGATCGGCGTTTCCGAGAGTCGGCCTGACTCTCCGGTCGGAAACGTTCTGGTCCATTACCGCCGTAGCGAAATTGAATTTCCTCGGAATGGCGGCGTGGCTTGACGCCGCGCGCAAGCTCGGATTAAATCGTTGCGGCCACCGAGCAAACCGCAGCCACTAATGAAGCGTACCGCGTTGAATTTAAAAGATTCCTCCTTGCTTCCCCCCTTCTTTATCGCGTTGCGCGAGGTCGGGGACCATGAGGATTCGCATCCTCGCGCGAAATTGCAGTCAGCCGAGACTCTCTCTTCTCTTTCTCTCTCTCTCTCTCTCTCTCCCCCTTTCCCCCTTCCCTCTGTCTCTTCTTTCCTCCTTCACTGTACTGTGTCTTAAAGGGAGAGGTTGAGAGCAGCATGGTTTGCGGAGGATGGTGGTGAGTGCGTCGAAAGAGCGCAACGGATGTACCTGTACATACGGCCTCCTTCTCTCACTTACTTGGGAGGAGTCGCCTAACGAGCTCTCCGACCACCAGAGTGCTTTGCAGTTGTTCACCTATTTAAATAAGAACCGCCGATGGTAATGAGAATGCAAATGGCGCGACACGCCCTACGCGAGCTTCGTCTCACACGCCATGGAATAATAAAAAGGTGAGCGTCACCGTGCCGGCGAGAGGCAGTGTACTTGTGTGTACCGCGAGCTTTTCAACCCCCGGAGATCCCGTACAGGAGGGATTGGGACCGGGAAGATGGTAGTGCCGCGAGTGCTAATTTTTCTTCTTCGCGCTATCCATAGATCTAGGATTTGGATTAAAGCATCGAGATGGAGAATTTAATAAGACTGATCGAAAGGTGTGGATATATACGTGCCGCGTGTCAAATAAAATTACAAAGCTGCGCGTTGTAAGTTGCTGCACGGTTTACGATTCCGATCGTAACTGAAAACAATATTGTGCCGCATGTTCGATAAACGCATCGGACTTTACGATCTCAGTTTCTCGCGAGGGTCACTCTCTCTCGTTGGTTAAGAAATAAGCAAGGAAACGCTTATTTGTAGATAGAACTGGATTTACGATCGAGTTGGTCGCAAATGCAACGTAAAAGTCTTAAACGGAGTCATAGGAAACAACAAATTTCGCAAAATGTCTTACGCATTTATGATAGGTATTAACTAAGAACGGGCTTCGATCATTTACGATAAGGTGGATTTTACGATTTTGATTCTTTCTCCCCGAGATTGAGATCATCGTTCTCTTCGTTTGGTGCGCGCGGGCGTTATTCTATCAACTATTGTTTCTCCTTGAAATCTTCGTTGTTTTCTTTGTAATGCCAGATTCTATTTCTTTCTTTTTATAAAGAAACGCGAAATAACACGAGATAAAAAAACTAAAAAAATGTATTATTATTAAATAAAAATATAACGTTATTTACAACACACTTTCATAAATATAGTTTATTTAAAGTATAACATATTTTATTTTTATTTTTAATTTACTTTGCCGGGGTTGTACATTTTGTTGATACACACACACGCACACATCGGACGATACATGAATAATGTTACAAAACGCGTGATCACGATTTTGTTCACGTTAAACATGTTGTTAAACAGCGAGAATTATCTCATTCGATAATGGCAACGTGGAAATAAACTCACGCGGCTGAAAACGAGAAGTGATACACCGGCGACGAAGCGCGGGGAGCCTTGCTTTATGAGTTCTAGGGCCATCGTCGAAGTAACGGTCGTTGAGATCGTTTAATAACTTGTACTTCACCGAGTGAGTTCTGTTCCTCTCCCGGCATCGAGGCAATATCGCGTAATTTCTGCGCTTGGAAATAAAACGCTTCCCTTCGAGTTTACCGTTGTTTTAATCGCGCCTCTGTATCAGACACGCCTCCGTAATCCGCGTGATGGTAAATCCCTCCAAAACGACCAACGTTAAGTCCCTAATTTATCGATTGATCATTAAAAATTGAGCCGCCAGCATACGCGACTCGCGAGAGACCTACGCCACCGACCTACTTACGTGCTTCACATAAACTCGCGTTTTATCCCGAGAGCGCGTTACGAATTGCTGTTGCGCGAAGAGAGTATTGCCGAAAATATCCGGCAAGTTTTATCGAGCGGTCTTGGCGGCGGAGCCGCTCTCTCCTAAGTGCGCGATGTCTTAACGTCGCAATCGATTTTCGTTTTCAGGATGATCTATTTATAAATTGCTTTCGAAGAAACTGGATGTCGATTTTAATTGTCTCGTGTTAAGACGAAAACTTTGTTCCAACATCACGTGCCTTTGGCTCTGGCACTCTCGTTCTACTTGAGACCTCTCGCCGCGGTCTCCGCGTAATGTTGCAAAGCAGAAAGACACAATCTCCTTTGGCATTTCTGCCAATAAAAAAATGTACTTTACTTGAGCTAAAGAATCTGGTGTATCCTTCCGTGAGATGAAAAGTCAATCTGCGTAAAAATTGTATCGAATCGAATGTACGTCGTATCAAGTATCGTATCTGTATTACATAGCTATAAGCTTACGCAATGAAAGAAAGTTTTCCATTGCTCCTATTATGAGTCAATGCAAATCTTATCTCTGCTAACATATTTGCTTGATACAGTTGCCCTTATCTTCGCAGCAATAAGATTGCGATGCAAAAATGGTTTACTTTCTGTTTTCTTGTAACAATACGTACAGAGGGAAAAAGTGATGGTGTCTCATTAACAGCATCTAGTCAACAGCACTCCAATTAAAAATAATCTTATTAATTAAAAAACAGTATTAATAAAACGAATAACATTTGAACAAAAGCATGATGTATTTGTTTCATTATCATTAACAATATTATCATTAACAAGATTATTTTCAATTAAAAAAATGCTGTTGGTTAATATTGTTAATGTAATATTACTTTTTTTCCGGTGCAGAACAGCATTTTCCACGGATAACCAGCTATCGATTTTTATTATTATTAGCACCGAGATATTTGGCATATGAGCTCATGGTTAGAACGAATCGTAGTTTTGCCTTGGAAAGCGCTGCTGTTGATTTAACTCCTTCTGCCGCGAATATGGGTCAGAGAAATTCATAACGGACATATATGCGAAACGATAATTCTCTTTTTCAATCAAATTCTGTATTTCAAAGTTGGACTTTCCGTTAAACCGCGTTCCTCAATTAAGAGATCCACCGTGAGAATGCCCGACATGAGGTAATTTATTTCGAGTGAAAAATATAAACGACGTCGAGAATAATCCATCACGAGGAATTCGCGGCTAAGTAAGAAAGTTTGGTCCTCGCATGGATGATAGATCCGTTTGCTATTGCCCGTCATGTTTTGCCTCGCGGAGGAAGAAATTCCTACGGCCAATTTAAATGCCTCGAATTCATCGTAATATGTTCGTAAAGTGTCCGCTTTGCAACCGAGACAATTGGTTCGCAATATGGCGAAATACGGCGAAATTCGAAAATCGGCAAATCTCCTCGAGTCTGGTCACGGACACGGTAGATTGACCTCTCTAGCGGGGAAACAAAGGCGCGGAGGGCGTTAAATCGCGACACGTCGTAATCCTTTACGGGCTACTGGCTTTAAGGCGTGCAGACCTGCTTAGAGTACAAAGCAGCGAGTATAAAATATATCGCCGAGCACACAGTATTCGCTGGCTAAACTTTTTCACCTGCGTTGCCTCGCGCGTAAGACGGCATGCCGTTGCGACGCGTGAGAACAGGGAAGGTTAGATGCGTCTTCAAAGGAAATTTAACCCCGTTGATCCAGCAAAAAAAGTTCTCGGTGGCGCAATTAGTACGTGGCGCGTGAAACAGCGCTGGGAGCATCCGGACTGCGGATAAGATTTCATTAGCCGTACTTAGTGGTTTTAAGGGTTAATTACCGTAGGGATTAAAGAGGAATCTTTTCTTATACGGGGGCTTGTGCAAACCGAGTGTTTGGGATACAACACGAATATAAAGTTATTTCGTTATGCGAATATTATATTGCGAAGCCTTCAATCTTTATCGATATTTAAATGTGCGAGATTTTTATTTATTTTTAGATTCTCTCGTATAACGTACGAACTTTAATTACGTTTTACATCATACCATTCTTTTCTTCTTATAAAATTTGCAAGCACAAGGAAGTGAACGCTTGGCTGGAAAGTGGTGCGATATGTTTTCACACGTTTTTTTTCTGCGTAACTGAAGCTAAAAATGCTAATGTAAAAAGAGTGTAAACTTACATCTCTGGCTTCGGCGAAACGCAAACAGGAAAATTTAAATCAGAACGTTTTACGTCACGTGCCTTTTCTTGAGTATGTACGTCATGCAACGTCGTGTCGGCTTCGTGAAATAGTCCGCGAGGAATACGTAAATAGCACATTTGAGATTTATATTCATGAAATAAAGTAATAGTTTTAAATATAGGACACGAGTACTAAATCATTGCACACGATGCACAAAAATGGAGAGAAAATCTCAAGATTTCTTATATTTACTTATAAATCGATACTTATAAATTTTTTATATTTACTTATAAATCGACTGGACATTCCGTATACTTGTACAAAAGTAACTTTTGATTCGTCTGAAATACAAAAGTCTAAATACATTATCGTTTGAGCATATATATTTACTACAAATTTATTAGGTAAAAAATTTATACAAATTATTTTCACGATTTATTGTGTAAATATAATTAATTTTGAACTAATCTTATTTTACTTTACTTCTAATACAAATATTAATGCTATTAAGTTGTTAAATGTGATTTCGATTTTATTCGAATACTTTTATGAAATAATTTCAGAATTGTACGAAAGAGACTAATATTGTGCAACTTCGTGCCCAACTAAAATAAATTACGGAACATTCTTTCGTGTTGCTTATGTACAAGAATTACATCTTTATTTTTACATCAAAATAACGGATGAGTCTATGTCCGAGCAAGACAAACGAGTATATGCTGAAAACAAAAGAACACGAGATATCTCGTCTATAAATGTTCAACATATATTTTAAGAAAGAGTATCTCTGAAAGCTCAAGTATCTGAAGCATGAAATTTAAAATGTCATACTGATATTTACGACAGTATTAAGTTTTTATTTTAAGTATTTCGTAATTTTGAATAAATTCTTCAAAATATATTTATTACATTATACATTATACACATTTTCAATATTTATGTATTTATGATTTCTTTGCATCTGACAATGATATTGATAACAGTGGTACGGTAACCGTAATGTGTATTGATTTCCGTGTTGTATTAAAAATCGAATTGACATCGAGATATATTTTTAGCTGTGAACACATAAAGATACGTCATTTATGTTTTTCAACCAAGTATTTATTTTTTCATGTTTGCAGCCATAAAATTTTATAAGAAAAAAATCACATAATTTAAACACTTATAATTTAAAGAAATAAATGATAACATAAGAAATAAATGATATAAATTGTAAACATAAAACGTATTAGATTATGTTAGAGTTTTCAAAACATATCGTTGTATAAAGTTTACAGTAGATAAGTAAAAGACTCACTTTTTAAATATCGTGAAATAGAACCTATGAGAGATAATAATGTCGTACGATTATCGTATGATTATGGAAAAGAAAAATCTCTGTATCTTGTCACACTACGCCGTATCTCCACTCATAAAAGCTCGACATTTCATTATGGATAATGAAGATATGAAGGCGTTTATCTGGCTGTGCTATATGCTGCACCGTTACGCTCGCGTGCATTTAATCGATATGCAGAGAACGCAGCCAAAATTATTATACAGTCGAGAAAAAAGGCTGGTTTTTCGCGGAAAAATAAGTCGAAAACGCAAAATAAATTCTTTTTGTTTTTATTTACAAAAAAAATGAATAAAAATTTGGAAACTGAGCGAGAGAAATCGCCCCTTTCCCAGCTGTATCACGATTTCAAACGTATTTTGTGTATTATTATTCAGGGACATGAATTCATTCTAATATATTCGCATAACAATTACACGGACAATATGCAATTCTATGTGGCGTCCCTACTTTAATCGTGGCTAAGCTTCATTAATAACATTAAATCCTTTTAATAATGGAACATACATTATGACTTTTCCATCATGATATCGCAATGATACTACCATATTGAATATTAATTATCATATCACATAATTATTACTTATTTATAGCTGCATACATATTTCGGCCAATAATATAACGGCATATGTAATATCACATCAATATTAATATTTAATATATTCGCGTAGATTAAAATTCGCTATTTCTAAACTTCATTTCCTGGCGCAGTGCATCATTCGCAGGGCGGTACATTAAACAAGTTAAACATATGCAGATACGACGTGGCTGACTTCCTGAATTGCAGCAGCATCATTTCACCTCATATTCGTCAGGCGCAGTAATTAAATGTGTAATCAAACGCGGTCATCTTCGAGATTATCTGCATGCTTAATGGCGCGTATTTTCCCCATGCGCAGGAAATGAAAACGCCGTCCGTTGGCCGAGGAAAGTTGGACCGGACAGGAGTTAAATCGAGGACACCCTCGCGCGTGCCACGTATAATCCGAAGCGCCCCGGGCGCGGTGGACTTCCGTATTTATCGCTAGATGAACGTCATTCAGCGAGTAAACTTGACTTACGGAAGCAGATCTGATTCGCCCGGTGCGATTCCCGCGATTCCCGCGATTCCGGTTTGGGGTTGGAACACGAAACCCACGTGGGGACACGATCCAATCTGCTTGTAAAAGCAGAAACGCCACAGATCCTCTTCCGTAAATCCGAGTTGCAAAGTCTCGATGGATTACACACACTCCGCTGTTATTTTACAACATGACGCCAAGACGACGGAACAGAGGCGAACGCGCGAAAGGATCTTTTTCCCCTCCGAGTTCGCGAACGACTAATCTTTCTCGCCCTCATCGCGTCTTGACGATAGATTTCAAGCGTTCCGCTGTCGAACGCAAATATTTTTCTCACTAATCGGTGACGTTAACGGCGAACGGGATAAAATGGCAACGGTGATCGCCTTCGCAAACGCGGGACACGTAGCGCGCATATAAAGTTGTCACAATGATAATAAGGCGTCGACGTGTAAACGGCGGGAAACTCGCGCGAAATGGCTCGGGGACATTATGCTAAGACGCGTTAATATGGAAACAAACGCGAGAGCCCATTCGCGACGTGCCGTCGAGTCGAGATATTTCGGAACTTTTGCCTTTGTGTCTCGGGGAGAGTTAGCTTTGGCGCGGAAAAAGGATCGGCTTTTCGCGAACGGCTGCGCTAAAAGTCCGTGATATAACGTTCTCTTTTGGGATCAGAAAGAGAATGAGCTCTCCTACATAGGAATGGGAATTACACGTATCTCTTTCATTTTTATACATTGCGCATAGACATCGGCATACCGACGCTAAGCATTCGCTATATAAATATCCCTCTTATTAAAACTATGCGAAAAATTCGTATATAAACGTACGCGCGGAAAAATCTTTCTTAGCCTCTCTCTCCATTCTCAAATATTTTTATAAGAAATCAACATTGAGCGCAACTGTATGCAACTGCTCATCTTCCCATACAGGAAATAATTTTCAAAAAGGAGACCGAATTATAAAGATCTTATTAAAATTATGTGACTTTGTTTATTAATCTTACCGTTTTATATTTAGTATTATTCTTAATTACACTATGGCGAATAACCAGCTTTCATAAGGCCATCTTTTGTTATCTTTGATTTTTATTCTCAATCAAATTCTTATAATTTTCGTTCTTCTTTTAATTGTTAAATTTTCAACACGATCTACGTACTTTTATTGGCCGAGTCTATGAGCGTTATCTCGACAATTTATAATAGGAGCGAAAGTCCAAAGTTAAGAATCACGTTACTTTTTTTTCTCTCTTTCATTCATTTGCTTATACACAGGAGTGATTCGATAATTTCACTGCTCCGTCGTTAGTGTAGAAATTACGCTGTCTAGGAAACTTTATAATCCAATTGGAAAGTTTTACGCTGATGTAATAACCGCGCTTCAGTAACGAAAAAAAGGGCAGGCACTTTTCACAAGAGCTCGAACGACGCCGATAACTCTACACCGGTAGTTTTTTATCTTGGAGAAAACTTTGTCACAAGTAGTAGCGGTTGTCACGATCGCAACGCGATACTCGACAAAGATTACTCCTGAAATAAATTTAAATTATTTACATACACGATGGTTTCAAATTACTCGTTTGTGTAAATTTATTAACTGCGTCCGTCGAAAATTTCATACATTAACTCACCGCATTACGCATTATTTGCACATTATAATCTTCGAATTCTCTCCGCTACACGTTAATCAGAAATTAATTATCTATTAAATGAAGAAGGAATTGGTTTGGAATTATTATTTGTTACTGGCTTTATTATTTGTATGTACGCGATTTCGCCCCTGAATACATCCCGCGCGCTCCTCCTTGTGACAGGGATATAATTATTTTCTCTCAAACATTACTGTGCGCAATAACATTCTGTAAAAACAATATTTAATTGACCAATTAATTTAATCTAATGATTAAATAGAGGGATTACTAATTTATGGTATTATTATATTACAAATTAAATTAGTTATATTAAATTGCGTTTCCTATTATATTCATGTGTGAACGATACTTTGAGCGGGCCTTCCGTTCCCTTGTCGCCGAGATGAGATGAGGTACGATAACGTCACTCAGAAAATTCGTTGAAAAAAAGCGGTAATTTACAGTGTTTTACGCCGTCCGAGATGATGGAACCTCGATGAAAACACGTTATCACGGGAGAAATCGGGCGGCTCTTCGCGACAGGGTTTACGGCGTGCGCATGTTAAAGCGACGGCGGCTGCATGCATGGTTCATTGGATTCTTCTGACTCTTGTTCCGAGTTGGGATTAAAGGCCAGCCACTTGCTCCGTGGTTACCATAGGACTTTCAGCCTTGAGCTAGCGTTTTTCTGAAAGAGTTTCCGCCAGGCTTGACGCGGGATGGCTTACCGTCGTAATAACAACCCCGAGGGGGATGGGGAGGACCAACTAGAGAACAGCCGACGGCGAGCAGTCCGGATCTGCGCATTCATCGCAGCTCCTAAATCTGAAATGGAAACGAATTCTCGCGACAACTCTGGAGCCCCCTTTTTTTATTTCTCGTCAATATCGTCCGGCGCGTGGAGTACAAGTCGAGTGAGGTCCGTGTTTTGAATTGATCGCGAAGTGCTCGTCCGTCTCTCTCTCTCTCTCTCTCTCTCTCTCTCTCTCTCTCTCGTACAAACAAACGAATCCGCATGCGGGCGGACGAAAAAGAAAAAAAAAGGATGATCGAACTTCGACTCAATTTACCGCCGTTCAGAAGCGAGACTGGATTTTCATTTTCGTTGCGACCCTTTCGATGTAGGTATCTGTTAAATGGCAGGACAGGGATTAATTACTTTCCCCTTTGCTGGCGTGCTCTTGACGCCTCGTCGAAGTGAAAATCTACGTTGGTTGTCTATTTCGCTACTTCGGCTTTATTTTTCAGCTTGTAGTTTTTACATCTGACGAATTCTTCCTCAAAAATAAACCATATTTTCACAAAGAGAGAGCATATAAAATCCAGTTATATATAAAAACGTACGCGCGGAAATTAAAATTTGATACACGATGTCTGTTCGCTGTTTATTATCAAAATTACCAATTTGATAGAAAAAATATATCATATTTGTTAGTATCTAAATCTAATTTTAAATGTCAAATAACTTTATAACCTTTTTTAATTTAGTATTATTCGTAAACATATGTATTATATTATAAAATCTAAATTGATGTTCTTCTCTCATAAATCATTTTCTCCATAATGCATTATATTAGCAAATCTCGATAATGTATCACGGATAGAATTGGCTTGTATTTCAGGCAGCATCGTAGATATATAGCCGATTAACTTGTTAACGATGCACGCGCGCACATTTCTTGCTCGTGAAAGCGTTCGAGAACGTTACCGGTATTAATTTCCATCGGTAACGCAATACGTGTAATTTAGGTGGCTGATGGCTCTCCTAATGGTTAAATAAGGTTAATCCTGGCGTTTAGCTTTAATTCGTTTGTTTTTACCCTTGATCGCGGCAAACCCATGATAATGCGTAAGAGCGCTTCGACAGTAATGCTCTGGTTAAAATTTATGGTAACAACATTCACCGGTATTGACTTTACCGCGAAGCGGATTGCGAGGAAAAGGACCCATTTTCAAGTTTTAAATAATTTCGCTTTTAACGGGCTTCAAGAAACTATCTACCACGTTCTCTTATAAATTTTGCAACTTGCGGACTCTACCATTAGAGCGGTGATCAAAGACAAAATAATAATTTTTTTTAAGCTGTCTCTTTGATGTTTAAAAGATCTCATTTTAATTTTATTTGCCTCGGGCTTCGATACGATACGTATGCATTTCGAGATCGCGTATTAGTACCCATCTTTATTTAAATCGCAAATTTTGCGATGTTCTCGTGGTAATCTACCCACGTAATGATGATGATCCATAATTAATATCGCGGAACATATCATGCGCCATTGCATCGCTCGTATTTCACGCTCGCTACCAGGCAATGTCAGAAACATTACAAGAACGTAAGAGGCAGCCTCGGCGGTATTTTAGCCTCTTTGGGAATTGGAAATTCGTGTATATCGGAATTGGCTTTTTTTTCCCTCGCGCCGTAACTCAGTCGAGGTTTCTAATTTCAAACGGGGAAGCAGATTGGTTAATCCCCTGGGGTACGGGTGTATACTTGGCGTTATTATTTATTTGCTACGCAGCGCAGCTTTCTTGGCCGATAAAACGGCTGGGGAAAATACGTGAAACACCGGGGCGCGGATCGAATAAGCGTGAACAAGCGAATAAATAGAACGACGCGATCGCCTGAGAATTTACTTTACGGGGCTTTGTTCTTAAAGAATTTATGTTCTATATTAACACCACACCAATGAACTGTGAAAACTTTATATAACAGAACTTTGAATACATACAGAAAGAACAGTTTTGCTAAAGTGTCTAAAAGTTTAGTTAGATATAGAGCCAAAAATAATTTTGCTAGGTCGTTGAACTAATTATGTAGTATGCTCAAGATTGCTAAAATTACAAAACTTTTGCAGCATTACTCAGTATGCTCAGTACGCTTGAATGTCCTTATTTTGATAGTCCAACAAAAGTTTCAGATTTATCTAGTTGAGTTTTTAGATATTTTAGTCAAATAGTTCTTTTCGTGTACATTTTTTAAAAATATATTGTATATTTAAAATCAATATCAAAATATCAGTTTTAACTTTTCTGTCCTACTCTCGCCTTTTTCTAAAACATGAAAGAATACGAATTAAGTTTCAGTCATAATCTAATAAAATAAAACGAGATTTAGTTAGAGATCTTAAAGAATCTAAAATTCGACGTTATTCACTAGTGGATTATTTGAGTAGAAAGATGGAAAGCACTCAGTAAATTGATCCGTTTAGAAGCATGGTACCTCGCTGCATCCGATAGTTCGAATTACGGATGGACTGGTTGATAGGATGTACCAGGGTATCCATCAGCTTTACGATGTCTGGAACGCCGTTCGCCTTCTCGTCACGTAAGCTCCGATACAGGAACGAAATAAGTTATCGCTTGACGTAAACGCTCGCACGGCGCGGCGTAAGTGGCGGCGGCGGTAAAAACAACAATCCGCTATCAATGCCATATGTTTCCGCGGAAAATGCAAATTTTGCTACGCGTACACGACGTCGCGGAGATACGCACCCGACGCCCGCGACGCGACTGTAAAGAGCGCACCCGTGGTCGCGCCGTAGGCTTTGATTTATATGCGAGCCACGGGAGCACCGTGAGCTCTATGATTTATACGAGCCGCGACGCTGGAAAGTGGTGAAGTCGGGGAAATTGTGGGGAAGAACGCGCTTTTCCCCCGGCGCGCGGCGAAACGCGGTCCGGCGGCGCGGGTCGATTAATTAATTAATTCAGGCGGAAGAGCGCGCGCTCATGACGTTGACAGGGAGACATCATGTACTTACGAAAGATTAGAGTGTCCATTGATGTTGCGTCATCACGTTCAATTTTGAATTCTCCTTTGTCCGATATATCGACTTATTTCCAGAAATAGGATATTTCTTTCTTTTCCTTAAATATTAGCGACTTTCTCGAATGCAAAAACTTTGTTCGCAAATACATCAAACGTGTGTGAATGTTGTATTTATTCGAAGAACAGCTTAAAAATTACATAAAATGTACATACGACGAATAAGATAGAAATAAATGTATTTTAAAGTACGACATATAAAAATCTCGAGTTTTATCAAAATTTTATGAAAAAAAAATTTTGTAAAAAATATTTGTATAACGGTAATTGGTTTTAGTATTTTAATATTTTGAATTCTTTTGATATCATCTGATACCGCCTGAAATTCAGACTTATCAGAAATATGGAAAAATATTAAGTTAGAAAGAAAAAGTGTGATGGAAAAGCAAGTTGCTCTCCAGTTAACTATTTATGGTAATCTGACTACTTTTGTTATTTCAAGACAATATTTTATATTTTCATTATACGTATGGCTCAGTGATATTTATATTAAAAAGTCGAATTTCAATTTCATTTAGTATATTAATTAGAAACATTGAATGTTGTCGTTACACTGGTTACACAGGTGTATTGAATGATTCTACGAAAATATTGTTTCTAGGAAAAAATATATCGTACATATGGTTTAATGGAACATTTCAATCTCCAGCTACTATTTATGTTCTTGTTTCATAAAATGTTTGAGAGAATATGTTATATAAAAAATGTTATTGCGTTTTTACGAAAATGTATTGTACTTTCTCGATATTTCGAACGTCCGAAGTCTCGTCGTTATTGTATTGAAAAATCTCGTTCGAATTTATGGCTCAATTGTATTAGAGTTGAACTATACGGCCGGCAATATTACAAAACTTAAGGGTTAAGCAGTTTACGGTGTTACATCATCTTTCAGTTATTCTATCGTGCTGCTGCACTCCTCGTGCAGCTGTTTCGCCAAACGTGGAGTACTGTAAAACAATAGATGGGATAAAGAGAACGGAGTTTATTACCGTTTTAGAGCCGACAGCTTCTGCCAGATATAGAATTCCGCGAACCAGTACTCGTCTTTCTCGCCTCCGACAATTGAATCTTATCTCAACTGCTCGGTGTTAACGACGTGACTCTCTTGGTAGCTGCGCATCTCGTATAGGGAACAGCTGCGTTATAAGTGAATTAATTGAAGTCGATGGGATTTTTTTAGATTTTATCTGACAGATTATAGCTTACGTCTCATATAACGTGTTCACTGTTTCGTGATTTTAAATGATATTATATGCACATGTTCAAGGAGGTATTACAACATTATTTTAAACAGAATTGATACATTTCTCAAATTCAAATATTGAGCGTATTCTTAATTTAAAGTAGGTTTCAGGAAAAATTTCGTATCGAAATTGCGCACTGTCGAAACAGTTCGCCTGTGAGAAATATTTCGCGGAATGGCGTAATTGACACAAAATGACTTGGATGAGCGTAATTCGATTATTTAAGTGGAGAGTGAAAAATTGCACTGCTTAGTTAACGGTGGGCTTAATTGGTAGGTATTAAGCGATCAATCGCGATGGTAGTTGGTATTGTGAATTCCATACGAGGGAGGCGTGTGTCGTAATTTCTCGGCACACATCGCGCATGACGTGCCACGTATCGACGAATCAATCTTAGCTCTGTAACTTATGTATTGTTCCTGCTGGTAGTTTGATTGTGCCTCTTTTAGTCATTGTACATATGCACTTTGCGCACGACACGTACACGATGCGCCATTGTTACAGTTCAACGTCGCTTTAGTGGGCGAACAATAGTCCCGTTAAAGCTGATGTTCGTTTCCCCACTAATTACGGATTGTATTGATGTCGGCACTAAAACAATTCACCAAATTCTGACACTTTAGACTGCACTGTAAGGCACGTTCGATATTGTTTTGCACATACAATCGCGATATGCTTTTGTCTCTGATGATTGAGTTTGTTTTTTTTTCGGACGCATCTCGATGGATGGTGATTTACAAAAATATCATTTTCGCAAAAAAACGTGCAACAAAAATATCTGCAAAATTTCTGTGAGATAACGCAGCGTGTTTCAAATTTTCATACAGGGGTTTAAATATTTGTGCGTAATCCGTGAAAGCCGCAGAATCAACTTGAAATCTTTTGAAAGTGTTATTAACGTTGAAATGAAACGACGCGACGTAGAAAATAGTGTCAGAAGTAAGTCGTTCAAATCTTTTTGACGTTACTATCTCATCGATCGTGTCCATCGTGGAAAATCGAGGCTTTGTCGCACATAGGTCCGATAGGCGAAAACTCTTTTAATTTTGTTCGCCATCTCTTGAAAACTTTCTGTCCACTGTTGCACACTCGGCACGTTCGTCACTTGAATTCGCTGAAATTGAACTCCCGCGAATTGC
The DNA here is from genome assembly GCA_003595255.1 of Solenopsis fugax. NCBI lineage: Eukaryota > Metazoa > Arthropoda > Insecta > Hymenoptera > Formicidae > Solenopsis > Solenopsis fugax. The sequence goes on from QKQZ01048721.1 coordinate 30,155, forward strand.
CAGATGTTGACGTTGGCTGTACAATGACACTTGTGATAACCCGCTGAGAGATGTCACTAGCCGAATGATTTTATACTATCGTTTAGTTAATATTCGAATCGTCTTGTCATCATATTTATAAAATTTTCCGAGTACGCCACTCACGTTTGGTAAATAACATTTGATTGCACACAGTTATATTTCCATTATGTAGTCTATTTTCTTGGCTGCGTGACAAGAATTAACTCTCTATAACGTCATGCGATTTGAATATTTCAGATTTTTTTAATCTCAATGATTTAATCAGCATATGATCCGACTGTGTAAATTTTTTCATAACTAAAAAAAATATGAAGGATTAAGCTTCAAGGTTAATTAAGTGTATAAATCCATAAAACAAGTAAATTCGATAAAAAAATTTTTTTTAGAGAATTTCTTAACTGGTAGGTTGGAAACGCCATAATATAAATCACTTCTATAAGCTAACTTGCGAAAATGATAATACCAAGGATTTAGCAACGTATAATCATGCGACTTTGTAAATTACGGCTAGTGGCGAACTACTTAAAGTAACTCCGTAAACACCTAACTATCGTAATCCGAAATTATTGGCGGTATTAGCTCGCATAAGTGCTTCTTTTGAGAGTATTGCAGTGTGTGTGTATGAGTGTGTGTGTATTATTTTTCAAAGTATAAATTATCTTCTCTGCGTTGCATTAAAGGGGCAATTCCGGAATTATCGATTTCTTTTTCACGATAGGTTAAAATAACGATGTCAAAGAAAACGTTTTTTGTCAATTAGTGTCTCGTTAATTGTGCACGCCATGCAGTGTTTTCTCTCCGCGCTACGTTAATGACGTGGTCGAGAAAAATAATGATTATTGCGTCGCGTGTAGCGCGGTCGTCGAACACACACATATTTAAACGGAAAATGCGAGAGTTGTAACTCTTAACCCACGATATAATGATATCACTAATAGTTAAAAAAGAGGCAGAAAATCATGAATTGTAATTTTATAAAGATTGAACTGTAGAAGAAAAAAAATTAAACCCTAATTTAAACTAAACCGCTTGAGTGAATCATACAAATAAGTAGAGAAGCGTGAAATAAAAATGAAAAATTCTTAGGACAAAATGGTGGACGATAAATTTTGTGATACGACATATCTCTATATATCGCATGGGGCTAAATATTAAATCTAATGCGTCTTGAACGCTTTCGATCTTTCGTGCATGTGTATACACATATGGAGTACTTCTTAAAGATCGGTAAGAGCGTGATTTAAGAGGAGGGATGAAAATCCGTCTCACTCTTTTCGTATTACTACGTAAGCGGTTTAGTGAAAGAAAGAAAAACTGTTATGACATTTTCGCGTTTTCCTTCGTGGACGTTTTTATTTACCGCAATCTTGTTGTGAGCGCGTACAGAGATTTTCCCGGCTACTCTTACCGCGGCCGTCGCGCAAAAAAGATTCGAGACATTTTGCTCGCGGTATTAGCGAAATTAGATTTTTGCCCGCCACTTCGTTACACGTCGGGGATCGGTGCGCTCTTATTGGAAATTATTTGGTGGCCGTGGTGGCGCGAGCGCGTAAATCATGCGATTCTGGCATTTAAATAATGCAATTTCTGGGTATTACTTGGGCTTACTGTCGGCCCAGTGAGTAATCCCGCGCCGCGCCGCGCGGAAAGCGATACACGCGGAAACGAAACGGATGTCAGCATTTTCGCGATTTTCGTGCGTTTCCTACCTTTCTTTTTTTTTTCATATAATGCGCTAAAATGGGATTACGCCGTATTATCAATTCCTTGTTCAAGCGGGGAAATGCAAACGTTCGCGCATACCGGGCTGCGTTTTTATCTCGCTTTGTGCATACCGCGTCCTTCAGTGCTTTTCATGCTGTTTCGCATGCGTTTCTTCTATCCGTGCACCGTAATCGCATTATTTTTAAGCATCCTTTCCATTTGCGGCGATATTAATAAAGGGTGCATAGCTATTCCATTAGTTGTCAAACGAGTCCGCTTCAAAGCACTTGGCGATATTAAATGTAATTTACCAAAATTATTGAAAATGTGTTTCAGTACGTGGGATACTTTGATACCTGCGATCGAGAGAGACCTATAAAACTTTTGATGCTGAAATATTTAATATGGAAAGAGATAACGTTTTTTGGTCGTTCAACGTACGAGTTTAAATTGCGAAAAGTTGATGTAAGAACTGTGAAACTTTATTCGAAACGTTGCTAATATACGTGGCTCGTGCGACGACGGCGACGCGACCGTTTAAAATATTGTAGTCATTAAAGCTGTTTTGCGTGCATTTTGCCACCAGAGTCTTAGAGCTCGCTGCGATTGTTCGGTAGATTCAAAATCGCTACAATTTGCATATCGTCGCCGCATTTTCGCGCGTTACTTCCGGTCCCACGGGCAAACATCGTTGCACTTTACTGCAGTTCGCTACACTTCATCCATAACGATGCATTCGTTTCACCAAGGAAAATGTCCGACGGCTTTGCATAACCGAACTTTGCGCGCAATCACACTTTTCACTTAGGCGAGCCCGCGCATTATTTAAGTCAGACATGAAGAAAAATTATTTATGCTAAAAGTTAAAACATATAAAGTTTTCATGCAGTGTTTAAAGTTAATTACAAATACCAACATTTTTGGCTTATTAAAAGGATCAGGCGACTGAATTTCTGTAAAAATAAAAAGTGATGAAAAGTCAAATAAAAATCTTTTTCATAAAAAATAAGATATTAATCTAACAAATAGAAACAATTAATAATCTCCGCTCGGTACTTTTAATATTAAATTTAACGTTACATGCTGTTTATTGAATGATAATTTAAAGATAGTGGACTACGACATTGCATAAGTTATGTACTGATATATGTAAAGCTAAATAGTGTTTAGTAACCTCTGGAATTAAAACTAGGCCATTCGTAAAATTATAAAAGCATACATTGGTATATCGTCACACGCACGCACGGAAATTATTTATGGGTAAGATCGACTCAAAGATTGCGTGACATTCTCATCAACCTACAAATTCAGATCTCAACGACATTGTGAGCTTTTAGTGTGCATTTCGTGTGGCCGTAGAGTTTTTTGTCGCGCGACCGTGTACCTTCAAATATATTCAAGTACTGCGGCAGAATTAGGGCGATAGTTGGTGCAATGCTTTAAAGTAAAAATGGAAATTTCAAGCACGATGAATATGTACTAGATTGTACATAAGCGTCGCACGAGAACGTCTAAGAAAGGAAATTAATTAGAATGTAAAAATATATACCACTTGGTATATACGATTTTCAAATAAATCTATAGTTGAGAGATTATATATGTTTTATGTTAATGAATTTAGTATTTTCGTAAAGTTTTAATGTTATTGTATTATTTGTGTTAAAGTATTAATAAAAATTACAAGTTATTAAGAGCATGATTGAATATATAGCCTGATTAAATATATATGGAGAAATAAAACCTTATTATTACATTTTATTCACCCGTTATTCATTTATCGAACAAAATATGGAGCAAACACGTTTCATTTATTTATCTTAAAATCGTAAAACGTGAAAAAGTGCATTATGTCTCATAAAGTCTAATTAAAGCCAGTCTACTAGTAAATGCTAGTCTCAGCGTAAAGAGACAGTCGATCAGATTATGGGCTATACTTTAAGCACCGTCTAAGCAGTAATTTAGCTCCACCACTTTAAGTTTCATCAAGCAGAAGAAGTGTAATCAGATTTTAACTCGTGCATCTTACCAGCTATAAGAGCCATTTAAAATTACATTTTCTTTTCGACGAAGTCTGCCGCTATAGTGCTCGTTAATGTAAAATAGGATATAAAAATAAATTTTGTTTTCATCATGATTTGTCTGCTACAATTTTTTTGTATTATAATATATCACTTGGGCACCAGATATTATTTCCTTATGTAATTAAGCATTTGATAAACAAGATAAAGTTTAATCTGAAACATTCATTATGTTTTCGAATCAAATATATGTGGTATGCATTTTAATTTTACATGTGCTTGTTTTGTGCAAGCAAAATTGTTATGATTACGTATTTATTTATAAAAATATATTTATCTTCTATCTGTGAGATAAAGTGTACATTTATTCAACGTGCGATTGTAAATACACATGATTCTATATAAAATCACATATTCGTAACCGACTGCACGGAAATAAGATTGCACTTTCTCCGTCTCTATACGCGTAATGTCAAAGTTTAATAAGTAGAATTCAATATAAGTAAAATTTTTAAAAGTTGAATGAGCTCCTAATGCTCATGATCGTTTTATTCTTACTCTGCCAGAAGGGAATTCTTTCCGTCCAATCAATCTTAAAGAGATTAACCCTTAGGAGAACTTCTTGCCGTTTCCTCGAGGTAATATCCGGTTAAGTCACCGCGGTTGTTAATTACAACGACTTCCAGTTATCAGAACCTCAACATGCCATCAATTTCAGTCACGACATGTTTATCCCGATGCCGGAATATTTCATCAGCAGCGGCATTTCAGAAAAGCTTGCATTTTAAATATCATACATGTTATTTGGCTTTAATATGTATCATTTTTGTTTTTGCAATAATAAGACTAATTAATACAATACATATTTTACAACTTATCTATTAATATTTTCCTTTATTAAGTAGTATAGTGTAGTAAACTACTTAATAACTTTGTAGTATTGTTCTAGTCGTCTGTGTGTTCATTCGTCTGTCTGCAAGATTTCTCAGAAACGGCTTAACTTTTTCAAACTTTATGTTCAAACTTTTTGTGTTCAAGCTTTGTGCCAATAGGTAGTCAAGGCTTAGTTCCACTGAGAAAAAAATATGAGTCAGGTCAGTTAACTGTACACGGGTCAAGCATCAAAGTCAATAAAATTTCGTAGCGAAGTTTCCCCAATTTTTGGTTATACTACTTATATTTACCGTTGTGAAGATTTTATTTTTCTTTATTCTAACATAGAAAGAACAGATTTTTGTTAAAGTATTTAAAAATTTAATTAGAATTTAGCTACAAATCTGAAAATAAATTTATTAAATTATTAAAATAATTATGTAGGATGCTCGAACTAGTTACTAGAATGTTAAAATTTTTTGAAGCATTGCTCATCATATTTGATCGTTCTACATAATTATTTTGATGAAATTATTTTCTCTTTTAGTTAAATTCGTAGGTACTGTTATTGGAACTGTTTTTTTCCGTGTACCTATCAATTTGTACTTGAAACATAAAGTATCAATGTTCCCTTAAGTAATAATTTGACAGTGTGTTTACGCGTGTCTGACAATATCGTAATGTACCTATAGGCTTTGTGCCTCTGAACCGACGTGCTTCTGCAATAATGTACGTACTGGAACCACCTGAATGCTTGTGCGTACTAATGGAATGTGAACCATTCGGTAGCAAGTGGATACATAGTTAGCGTTATGCCACATTGTGCTATTGTTTATATAATATAGCATTGATAACTAAAGTCTTGGGAATCAAGAGACGCGGTAGTGTCTTTTGCTGAGTAAATCTTATTAATAAAGCATTGTTTCGTGAGCGAGACGCAACGGCGTATCTTTTATGTGAATGAAAAGACTTTTCTGAAAATAAGTCGTCCTTTTTAAATAAGTCGCGCTGTTATATGAAAGACGAAAATATTATGAAAGAATATATAGATTTATATAGACCAAAATAAAGAAAAATTTGAGAAATTAAATTTGAAAAACGTATAATTCAAGTAAAAATAATATACATGGTCTATACTTAGGGAAACATTAAATTTTAATAAATATTTATTATTATAAAATGTAAGAATTTTTTCTCTCAGTGTAATATACTCTCTGTTATGTGTTAAGTAATTAATGCAATATTTAAATAATGTTTATAAATATAAAAACTATTTCCTTGAACAAACTTATATTCGATTTGTTATAGGTTTATATTAATAAAATAATAAATCACACATATATTAATTATAGATTCATTCTCGAGCTTCAATTATTTAAATTAAGAAATTTCTATTTTCATAAGCTTGTCAATGATATTTGACTGAGATTAAACTGTGATTGTTTAATCTCAATGAATAAACGTGTAATATCGGTAAATGCTTGATAAGGAAACTTAATATTCAGCATTAAACGGCTGTACATGAGAATTATACGATTTAGATAACTAACAGGTGTTGCTGTCGATAAACGCTGATAACAAAATAATATTTGCGGTTACGTCTACCCACACTTTCAAATAAAGCCAATCTGCAAATTAGCGTCTCCAATTTCGATTCAATTGAAATATTTCGTGGAATTATAAGAATTCTCAAATCTGATTGTAAACTCTTTAGTACAAAAATATTTTACATTTCAACAAGTAATAATATAAAAAATATTTTATATTTTAACACGTAATATTATCAATTATTTTATTAATATTTCAGCGTTGTTAATTATATACCGTCACAAGTAACTGATAAACTAATAAACCTAATAAACTGTTGCAACAGCGTAATGTTGATCGAAATACAATATTTTTGTTTATTCATTAATTATCAGTTACTCCGTTACATAAACCTTTCAATAATTATAAACTGCAATGGTAATCCTATGATATTTGACAAGATTCGCCGATTTTTATTTAAAATGTCCGTAATAATTGTTCTGCGTTGACATGAGATCGACATAACGATTTATTCGTATATGCCTGTGTGTTCGCTTGCCCAATATCGATACTTTGCAAACGGTGCGCAAGTAACGAGGCGCACTTGCACATATCCTTCCTCGCGCCAATCATCTCGGTTATTTGAATCGTATCCGCGTAATTATCGGCGCATCCACGCGAGCCGACCGGCGCGGCACGGCGCGGCGAGGCATCGATCGATGACACAGATTGGGCAAAGTTACTGTCGGCACATTAAGCGTATCGGTTCGTTCCGACCGGTTCGGTCGAGCGGAGGCGGACGCGTCCGCCTCTCCGTTGCGAGCAAACATTTTCGATACATCGATCATTGGGTTTTTTCGCTTCGGTACGCCCGATGCACCACGACACGTACAGTCCCGGTAGTATAACACCGTAACTACTGGCCGAACACTAACCCGGCGAAACCCTGGCGCGGCGGCGGTGACGCGTGCGTGCGTATACATACGTGCGTGCGTGCGTGCGTCACATGCCATCGGTATATCGCTAATTGCGCCACCCATTAAGGATCCTCCAATTTGCACAGTGCACAACGCTCGTTACGATTAGCAGCGCTGTGCGGACTGCTATATATTTAAAGAGTCGTATATCTCTATCTGATACTCGGCGTTACGGAGCCGGATGGCTCCTCCCTCGTGCGGCGACGACGACGACGACGACGACGGTCAATCGACGACGGGCGAGCGAACGAGCGAGCGAGCGCAGCCTGAATGAATGCGCACGACGCCGAATTCAATTTATCACTCGTCTCGCTCTTGCGACCGACGAATTATTTTTCCACATCGTCGAACGGTGGAACGATGATTATTCATGCGCTGCATTTGGACCTCCACGTTCCTCGCTTGCCTTCTCTCGCATTACGCCGGATGTGGAGAGCGAGATCACGGCGCAAATGTGTTTATCACGGGATTGCGAACTCGCGACTTCATTAAGGCACCAGGCCGAGATGAATTTAATGAATTAATATGAGCCGAGGGAGGCTCTCGAAGATCGCTCGATCGTGAGCCCGGCAAAAAATGATTTGTCGAATCGTTGATACGTTTATGAATGGTCCATGTCTGATACTGTTTAATATTTTCATCATCTTCGATCTTATCATAATTGCTTTTATATTAATTGAGTAACTGTGAATATGTATCTGTATAATATCTATTCTTTTCGATAAATTCTACATCGAATGTATATACAGCATAATTGTTTTTATATTAAGATTTTTCTTTTAAGAGATTGTTTTTCGCCAATTTTATGTCAATGCAAAGTCGGAAGGACAGTATGTACAGTCATGAAACTAATTGTCCGTATATAGAATATTGGCAGTTGCTAATATTACATTATGATTTTTTTAAGAGAAGTAAAAACCTTCCTCAGATACATTTTCATCGGAAATTTGATTTGTAGCATAAAATAAAACTTCCAATATTCTGTAATCAGACAATTAATTTCGCAACTATATAAATTTTCCGTCTGACTTTGCATCGATTCGATATACCAGGTGTGTCGGTAATTCTTTTCCGGTTTTTTCGCTAAAAAAAACACGTTACTTAGAATGGATAGTTAAAATTTATTTATTCAAAGTATTGGCCATTTGATTC
>QKQZ01048723.1:304-14805 GCA_003595255.1 Solenopsis fugax
AACGATAATACAACGTAAACGATAATACAAAAATATCTCGTTCCTAACCTATAAACAGGAATCGAAAGCGATACTCCTTCTCTCCCACGGTCTCTCTCCGACTCTGTCACTACCGCTCTCTTCAGCCAGGAGTTAAGCGGTGTAGCAGTCGATATGGCAGTGTAGCCTTTTACAATAAGTGGCCGTGAAATGAAAGTTTTCTTTTACATATATAATTACTACTATATAATTATTATTACATATATAATTATTATATAATACATATAATTATTATTTATATAATACATATAATTATTAGGACCCGGATGTTCGGACACTATCTCGTGTGGCACATGAAAAATCCGCCCGTGCAAGTTAAGCAGGATACACATTTAGCGAACGAACAGCGAATTCGAACATTCATTGTTATCATTTGGTAGATCTATACGCTAAAGCGAATACGAATAGAACGTTCGATTCGCGTTCGGCTCGATTCACTCATGAGACGATATATCAAAGAGAATTCGTGTGCGATATAGATGCTTATAGGTGTGTTCGCAGTTGTTCGGTGTTCGTTAGCTAAATAACGAACAACGAGCACAATACTTTTTTTACTGTTATTAGTTTTAATAGTTTCACAATTGAGAAACAATGATTTTTGACATAAAAAGTAATTATGAAAAATTATTTATTTCATTATTTTTGTTATTTTTGTATTTTTCGCATCTTATGAAGAATGAAATCGTGTAATTACAATAAGTCAAGGAAATAAGATTAAGTTGTCTACATTCTTAAACATTTAAATTTTTATTATAATTTTAATATACCTACTAAAATTATACAATTTTACTTTTTTCAGGACTTAAAATTTTAGAAAAAATATACTTGAAAAAGAAAAATTATAATTAAATAATTTTTATAAATAATAAGTTAAATTCGACCGATTTGTGGATAATACAAATTAATAAGCGAAAAAGACCGATTCGATCAAAGCGAATTTTGAAAATACTTTTATTTGAATTTTTTAATCCCTAATTCACACAAACTGCGCACCGATTATTTGTCGATCTTGAAACATAATTCTAAACTGAATTACGTAATACCATAAATTAAAACATTTAGTCGTAATTTTTTAACACGTACACAATAGTGTATACACTGTATAGATTATTATTAACAAGTTGCGTGTTATAAGCAAATTATTTTATCCTATTTTTTCAGTAAAAAAATTTAAATACTTTATCAATTACTCCAACATATCTGCAAAGAATTATTAAATCTAATGCTTTTTTTCAAATTTGTTTTTATTTAAAAGAAAATTATAAAGATTGATAAATAAAGGACTGTTTAATTTGTAATATTATATAATCCATTGTCAGTTTAGAATTATGTTTTAAGACCGACAAATAATTGGTGTGCAGTTTGTATTGATTAAAAATGGAAAAATTTTAATATAAATTTAGGAGGTAACCACTCGAAAAATAGGTATACATTGGACTTCGGACTTCACCGGACCTTACCGGAATACATGAACTTCATCGGACTACGTCGGTCTTTATCAGACTTTATCGGACTTTACCGGACTTCGCGGAGTTCATCGGACTACGTCGGACTTCATCGGACTTTACTGGACTTTACCGGACTACGTCGGACTTCATGGACTTCATCGGACTACGTCGGGCTTCATCGGACTTCACGGACTTCGTGGAGTTCATCGGACTACGTCGGACTTCATCGGACTACACCGGACTTCGCTGGACTTCATCGGACTTCGAGGAATTCAACGGACTTCTAGCGGGTTGTACATCGGAATTCAAATCTTTACTTATTAATTTGTATTATTCACAAATCGGTCGAATTCAACTTACCATTATTTATGAATATTATTTAATTTTTTTTTTAAGTATATTCTTTTTCAAATCTTGAAAAAAGTAAAATACGATATATACAATTAAAAAGCAAAATGACAATAACAAATGGTAAAACTATGTAATTTCGGCAAATATGTATACAAAATCACGGCAAATGCAGGATAAGTTTCGAAAAATTATAACTATCTTAAAAATCATCATAAACAACTTATTCAAAAAAGAAATTAAAGTTAAAGGATTATATTTAAAAAAAAATGTTTTATTGGTTTAAATTCATAATTTAATGTTAATTTTCAACATGAATGATGCTTATTTTTATGATCTGTTAAATAGCGGATAATATGGGATTTTCAATAAATATAGCTTCAGTTCTGTAATTTTAACAAATTTTAATATTTAGTATTAGAAAGTAAAAATTACATGTTTATATTTATATATTTGTTTAAACATATACATTTGATACTACAATAATAACAAAACATAATAAAATAAAAATCAAATACTTTTATTAATAATAAGTTAAAAACTAAAAAATTCGTGCGAATATATTGATAAAATAAAATATTATAGGAAATATAAAAATTACTTCCAACTTTAACACCTTCACCCAACAGAATGGGGTCAGTCGTTCAATGTGCATATTTTGTGTCAACTTAGCTATTGTTATAACAGCTATTAAGAAGCACCACTGTAGTGTCATATTCCTCCATCAACGATGTTCTTTTTAGACGAGATACAGATGCGTGCAACATGTACAGTACTAGCGAACGCAATGCGCAAAATTTTGATCGGACACGAGTGATGCCATGAGGAGGAGTGAGGGTTAATGTATCAATGTAATTTATTTATTTACAAATATTAGTTATTAAAGACATTAATAAAATTATAACAAAATTAATAGTCTATTATCTTATTAGTACTAGTATTAAAAGGATAGGTTGCCAACATTTACATTTAAATATATTAGGTTTTCAATAAATAGGTATATGTAACGAGAAGAGTTTAAACATTAACAATTTTTCTTTTATCTCAGATATAGAAAATCAGTTGCTTTACTATATAATCAACTACCTTAAATATATGAGATATATGAAATGCATTTTCGGATAAAAAATGGTTAGAAAACTGACAAGTAAAACATTACGAACAAATGCAGATATACTATCATACTCGCCATTCAGAAAGGACATTGAAAAATAATTGCGGATAGAAATGAATAGGATTTGTAATTACGTCTGTGCATAGATTCGGATAAATTCCGATAGTTTCCGATAGGAAAGAGTTAGATGCAGTTAGCCTTTCCCAACGTCTTTGCATATTCAGTTTTATTGGAACTTTACGTTTTTCATCTGCTTGTATCTATAATTATAGGAAAAGAAACGCATACTAAAACGCATACTAAAACACATGAAATACATTTTGTCCGTTTCTAACGGAATTTTTACCAAGGCAAGGGACAGAATTTCTAAAATTAATGCATAAGACAACTTAAAGACATCTTTTAGAATTCTTTACAAAATATTTTTAAGATGTTTCTTAAATAATTTTTTAACATATCTCAAAGTTGTCATATGTGTCGATTTTATACAATATGTTGTCTAGGGATTGATTTTCAATAGCAAACGAAAATAAATTCAAATAATTTGAAAATTGCAATTTATTTTAATTTATCCTAATTCGCGCTTTAAAGTCTCCAAGTATTTTTGAATTCAAATGGTCCAAAATTAATTGAAATACGAATTGCGTTATTCATCATTTTGAATTCGGATGGATTCATGTCCCTATTATATTATTTTTTAATTCAAATAAATTGAAATACAAAATGAGTTATTTATCGTGTTGAATTCATATTATTTTTGGATTTAAGTGGATTCGAAAAATCTGAAGCGCGAATTCGAAAATGTCAAAATGAATTCATTTCTATTCATTTCAATTTATTTTCGTTTGTTAGGAGTTTAAATAATCTTTTTTCAATAATTTCCTTCATAATCCATTCAATAGTAGAATAGTTCTCCCAGTAATTTAATAATTCTTTCCAATAGTTCGCGAAAAAGCAACGACTGAATAATCAAGTTTAATTTCACTAATAGTTGATGTATTATAATGGTCCATTTCCATAAAGGCAGGAACGTATACCTATAAAAGAATTTGATATAAAAACTTTCTAAAATCATAATGATCTAAATTAATGTTATGTTATAGTACCTGAAGGAAAAGAAAATATACTGAGCCAAAAATTGTCAAGGCCAATGGGTCTACTGTCAGCAGGATCGACTCCAAGATCGACACCGAGATCGACACCAATCAGAAGCTTGTCACCGGCGGTTTCGCGTAAGTCTAATAAACACGGGACCACAAGTGTATTCCTTCGATTTTAATAAGTTTTACATACGTTAAAGTATTGTTCAAACTTATGTGAATCGTGATAGGGAAAAGAGGAGGTATGATGACGAAATAGTAAGATGACGAGTTGTTAATTTTTTTAAGTTAATAACAATGATGAGCCAATTCTTAAATCATTAGAAACTTTAAGATAATAATAAATCATTTGATAGTTTGATTTCAATCTATCCACAAAGGAGATAATATAATAACTTATAGAGCAGATAATGGAACACATTTTATCCAAGGGATATCCTGGTCACGTTTTTAGGGCATCCGAACATTCTTGGGATGTTCTTTGGACGTCTTTCTCTGGACGTCTGAACACAACTTTTCTCACGGAAAAAACTGCTAGAACACAGTAGTACACAGTAGAGAATAATAGTGTCACTTGACACGTAACAATATATCTACTGAACTAGTAGTGTTGCTAGAAGTGTTCAACACAATTCCACTTCTATCACTGTTAGTGTACACTATTAGATCCAGCAGTGTTATTGTTGCAGGAATGTATAACACAGTTAAATTTAGCAGTAGTACTAATAGTATTCAGCATTATTGCAGTAGGCACTACTTGTGTTCGCTATTGCAGTAGTGACGTTAGTAGAGTTCAGCAGTTGTGGTACTATTCGTTCAGTACTACTAATAGTGGTATTATTAGTATTTATCACTATTGTTTTTATTTATAGTCGATTTTTATTTCAAAACTATTTTAATAAGTAATGTCTCTCCTAATACGATACTCTTTAATTGATTGACATTTTAAAATAGTACCTACAGACAGCTTAAATACAAGAATTTACTATGACTACCGGCGATCATAACATATTTTCAGTAATTGTAATATTTAATATAAAGAATTGTTATTATAGTAAAAGTACGTATATACTCAGTAATATATGGCACGTGGCACTACTAGGTGCTATAATGCTATAGTAGTGTAGCAGTGCAGTAGTGCAATAGTGATCGAATTTACTACAACAAATAATGTAGTACCCAAACAACGCACAACATCCATAAATACATACATCCGGATTTGATTTCAATCTGGTCCAAACATCCATGGACTTTGTATGAATATCTTAAAAATATGCATTATGTAACATACAAAATATTTACATTTGGACATTTTAAAAACGTTATCTTATGCAAAAAATTTTCTGCTTGCCACGTGTTGCTTTCACTGACTTGACGAAAGAAAAATTTTTTAAGTCCGCATGAGCAGTTTTGCTTTCGTTATCTCTAGTAATACAAATTTATCAAATTTGCGCACGGTATGTGTGTGCGTATGCGTGTGTGTGTGTGTGTGTGCGTGCGTGCGTGCGTGCGTGCGTGCGTGTGTGCGCGTTTGTGTGTTTCCCGGAAGTTCAGTAGGAATCATACAAATGAAAGAATCTCTTCTTAAAAAGGAAAGAGAAGAATAGATTTCTTTCTCACATTTTTGAACCGATGTAAACTTAGCGTCCAACTTTATAAAAAATGGTTAGTACACGTTATTTGTATTTCATTTGTACTTAATAGTTTGTACCACTTTTGTTTTCGTTTGTACTTCAAAGGGTAAAAAAATACAAGAAGGTGGAAAAATAACCAGCGCACAACTACTTTTAAAAATTTCATTTATGCCATTCAAAAGAGAATCATTTGTACTATTTTTTATTTCACCTCAAAAGATTTTGTACCTCAAAAGATTCAGAAATACAGCGCTTTTCAGAAAGAACTAAGCCATTTTATACGATATCGAAAAACGATCAACGATATTCGAGAGAGAATCGTTTGAACCCGTTTGTATTTGTTTGTAGCACTTTTGTTTCTGTTTGTACCTCAAATAGTTCTGAGATACAGCGCTTTCCAATTTCAACGTACCCTTTCCACGGGAAACTGGTGAACCATTTACAAGATATCGAAAAACAGCCGATGGCATTTGAAAAAGAATCGTTTATACTCGTTTGTACTACTTTTGTTTTCATTTGTCTCTCAAAGGGTGTGGAGATACAGCGCTTTTCAGTTTTACCCTTTGTATCCTTTGAGGTGCAAATAAAAACAGAAGTAGTGTACAAACGGATACAAAGATTCTCTTTCGAATGTCATTGACTATTTTTCGATATCTTGTAAAATGGCCTAGTTCCGTGTGGAAGAGGAATAAAACTGAAAAGCGCTATATCTTCGAATCCTTTGAGGTACACCCACGATAATTGATTCTGTCCCTCGGAAAATTTGACAGACTGAGAAGTCACCATCTTTCTACATGCTCGCAGTTCATGATTAACGTAACGTCAGAGTTTACGGCCGCTTCGGCTGCTTACGATCGCCTTTGACATAAAGGCGAATGAGGCTAAGCTCTGACGTTACGTTAATCATGAACTGCGAGTGTGTAGAAAAATAGTGACTTCTCAGTCTGTTAAATTTTTCGAGGAACAGAATCAATTACCGTGGGTGTACAAATAATGAAAACAAAATTGTTATAAACAGGTACAAACGATTCTTTTTCGAATGGTATAAACAAAATTTTAAAATCTGGTAGTTGGGCGCTGGCCATTTTTCCCATTTGTATATTTTTATCTCTTAAGATACAAACAAGTACAAACGACCTGTACTAACCATTTTTATTTCTTATAAATTTGGGTGCTAAGTTCACATCGATAACGCCGTAGTAAGTACGAGAGTGCCAAACGGAAATACGAATCGTATAGACGACGATACATTATTTTATTATTAAATGTAAATTTTTGGATTTAAAATTTGCATCACAATATGCGCTCCTAGGACATGTAAAGAACAAATAAAAACACTTTTATGATATAATTTAAATCCTCGATTGAGCTCACTTAGAATTTAATCGGTTGTCATTATTGAGCTCTGATAATCTCGAGTACTCGCAAGTAGCCGATATCATGAAACAGTCTTGCGCTGCCTCCTACATACTGCGCATTCACTTGACGCGAGATACTACCATCTCGGTAATTATTTAACAGATTTAAGAGACTCAACCTCCAATGACCTTGATTTTGACATACATTGTCAAAGTCTTGTTTCTAGATAATAATAAAAACGTTTTAGACGTCTATCGTTGATTATTAAAAAATTATTAACAAAACTATTTTTATATTTTGATAACGTACCGATTAAAAGACAGGGCTCTGCCCATCATTTTAAAATGTTGTCAAGGTTATTATCTAAATAATATTTAAAAACTTTTAGCCGTCGCTTATTCTTTATTAAAACGTTTATTAACTAAAAATAATTCATAAATAGAATAAAATTTTTCTGAATTGAAAAAATGATTAAATTGGATTGGATTATAAATAGCAGTTGAGATCTCCACCTTTCCCCTGCATACGCATGTACTTAATTTCCACTCAAAGCGAAGTCTACCCCATATTTCCCTTAGGATACGAAATGAGGATATATATGTACAAAACAGGAGCAGCCTTTGATAACCTTGACTTTGACATATGTTTTCAAGAAAATAGTCCTGAGTAATTTGCGAAAGGTTGTAAGTAATGCTTACTACCTTATTTAAAAAATATTTACGAATAAAGTTTCATGACTGTTTTAATATTTTTTTATATTGCAAAATACATTTAATTAATATGCAAATCATTTAGTGGATACATACAACTCATAATTTGAAAGAAAATATCTGTGCTTATCCGACTTATCTGACACGCACTAAGCCGTACAAGTCAATCATTAACGAAATCAAAACAACGCATACTTTCTGATTTACAGACTTTCCATGCTTGTAGCAAGTGCTTGGGCAGAAGGGGAGCCCTTCCCCCACACCCCCTCTCCGAAATTCCTAACCCAATCCAACCACAAATTTTGCTGTGTGACCACCATCGACATATAGTACTGAACGGAGCATGAGACTGACACTTTCTGCGCAGACGTAGAAAGAGAAGGAACGATAAGTAGAAAGTACTAACTATATCAACGACTACATTAATTAAGGGCCCTGATGCACTTAAAACTTATATCTGTGTTCACATTGACTATTCGGCATAGAATGAATATGTAAACCATATATTTATTAATATTATATTATTATTAATAATTCCGATTAATATTTGTATTGCGGAATGCAGCATTCGTTGCGTTATAATCACTGACATAGATCCGACTTTAGTGAATACGCTATTGTTCTCTTTCTCCTTGAACAAAATTAAACCAATAGAGCAATGGTAAAAAGAAAGATGGATCCTACTTCTCTATCTTGGTCTTTTTAGATCTCGATATATGAAAGATCAAAGCAATTTTGCCGAACACTCCGTCCAGTACTATATGTCGCTAGTGACCATATACATATGGTCATATTTGCATGTTCTATCATCATATGCGTATGGTCAGAGCAAAATTTGGGATTGGGTTGGGTTAAGAATGTTGAGAAAGAAATGAGCCCCTCCCCCAACAAAGCAATACTTTCCACGCAACATAGTAAATAATTACCAACATTTGTTGTTAATAATTTTTTAATGAAGAGTGAACATTACTTAAAAGCTTTTGCAAGTCATTCAGAACTATTTCCTTGATAACATACGAGTATATCAAGATCAAGGTTAAAGTCATCAGAGGCTGCTCCCTTTTTGTACATATTTACCCCACACACCTGCTTACAATGTAATACAAGATAATGTTTTACCTCCTCCTCCCCTCTGCCTCCTTCTTGCTTACAAACAATGGAAAGAATGAATATTATTTTTTACAATGTAAACGATATATCTTAACATGACCGGGAAGTGTATCAACACATTTATATAACGAGATTATACCGGTCGAAAGTAGATATTTGTACTGAATAATTTTCTAGTTGAATTTACAAACTTTTAGAAGATTCCTTAATCTGCGCGCCGCATATTTGCCGAACTTAAAATAGAACTTTTTTAAGAAGAACCCAGAAATGTAATATCATGAAAATTAAATTGCTAATCAATTTAATAATTTTGATCGTAGGTGACGCCGCCCGCGGGATGCATTTATGATTTAAATTCAATAACTTTTTAACAAATGGTCGGAAATTTTTCAAAAAAAGATTTAAACATACAGCTAAATGGTCAAGTATTTTTTAAGATTTTTTCTTTTGAATTACTTGGTTTTAAATTTCAAAATTTATCATTTTTTTACCATTTTTTCACGATTGTATCAAAGTTTTTTGTTTACGGTTTGCATAAAACATTTTTACAAGTTGCGAAAAAATATTTTTAGTATTGTGAGAACATTTCTGTGTAAAATGCCGTAAAGCTGACCTGGCTATCATTTTTTCATTAGCCAGAAAAAAATCATATAGAAATCAAATTTGAAAAACTGTTTTTACGATTATTTAAAAAATGGAGGGTGATGGAAAAAAACGGACAACGTAGTCGTTTTCAGTGCATCGAAATCCTATAGAAACGTCCTTCAAAGTTCAAAGCACAAGACCTTCCCTAAATTTTGTAAACTTGTGTTATTAACAGAATGTAATGTGGTCATTATTTCAAAAAACTTATCGATACATTCATGATATTCGATTTGCGTTTAAAAATTATTTCAACCAATTAATGAATATAATAATGTTGAATCGTTTCATAGTAAAAATGGGAGAGAAGGCGAAGACCTCGCTTTACATGGAAAGTGCATGAGAGGAGAGGTTTTGCTCCTCCTCTATATCCAATTCACATTTATATATACATATATAACTCAACTCAATCAAATCTAACTTCCAAATGAAAAAAAATTCCTTTCGTGAAACATTTTTTGTTAATAACTTTTTAACGAATAATAAGCGATGGCTTATAGCTCCTAGAGATCGCTCAGCGTTATGATAACTAAACAATATATGTCAAGATCAAAAATACTTGTATCTAGTAGTTCAAATTAATTTAAATATTTTTATTTAAGTATTTGAAATATCTAAAAAAATCTGAAAATTATTCACAATCAGACTTTTTAAAATTACTTCTGAAAAATTTTTTAATTCGTTCAAAAGATCTAAAAAATTTTCTAAAAGTGTCATAAAATAAAATTCTGAAAAGTTCTAAAAAATTATATAAAAACTTCTGAGAAAAATGTTCATTGCGGAAAGGAAAAAAAAATAAAGCGGTCAAACATAATCAAATAAATATTATTTTCAGACGGACGTGAACTCAGATCACCACAAGTTCTACTGCGAAACGACACGTCAAAGAGACCTAGGGTTTGCCCACCGAAATTTTATGCAGTGCCGCATAATCGTCTAGTTCAGGAAGGTGAAACTATACGTTTCCAATGTGCTATAGTCGGTCATCCCGCGCCCTGGATAAAATGGGACAAGAATGGCACCATTGTAACACCGAGTACGAGGATCTCCATCAAAGAGCAAGATGACGTTAAGATACTTGAGATTATTGACGTAATGCGAGAAGATGCAGCTCTTTACAGAGTGACAGCAGAAAACGATTTTGGTCGAATTGAGGCCAGTGCACGTCTTGAAATAATAAGTATGTATACATACGTATCGAGTTATATTGTATATACATACTTACCAAGTTATATAACTCGAAATAAAAAGTATGTGTATATATATATTTATATATATATATATAAAAGATATTTTCTATCTTACAAATACTCTTGTTTTAAAAATCTAATATAAATTAACTTATATTTATTATAAAAAGATCGGTACGAATCTACTAGTCGAACTATCAGAACCAGAAGTGCTTCACCTAGAACATATCCTTCATTCGACCGTAGTCTTCTTCCAACTACCAGTAGAATAAATAATCGTTTACAATTGGAATGCCGTGTAAGAGGAACGCCAAATGTAACATCAACGTGGTATAGGTAAAAATACGTTAACTTTATTGCTAGACAAATCTTCAAAGAAGTATATTATCAATTTTATTTAGAAATGGACGACCGTTAGAAAGATCCTCTAGAATAAAGAGACATTTCGATGGCACAACTGCCAGAATCGAAATATCAAAAGTGAAAGCAAGTGATGCAGGTGAATATACTTGCGTAGCAAGCAATATTCTTGGATCAACGAGAAGTAGTTGTCAGGTGAATAAGAGTTATATGAAATACAAATTAATAATTCCCACCAAGAAATGATAAAGAAACATAACGAAATCGATGTCGATTTCGATCAAATTGATTTGTTATGTTATTTAAAAGATATAATTATTCGCAGGTAACCGTTTTGGATCTCCACAATTCGTCTACAGCGGACAAGAATGCACCACGATTTTTGCAATCGTTGCCGAAAGAGGCAATTGTCATGGAGAATTATTGTCACGAATTTCACATCGGAGTTACAGGTAAAAAGTTTATTCTTTAAATTTATGTTCAGTTGAGCTAAGTAAATTTTTTAAATAAAATCTTTTTATTATTTCAGGCACACCTCCTTTTACAATTACTTGGTTCAAGGATGGTCGCGAATTACCTGACAATGATTATTATAAATATATTATATATGGAGACGGAGGTATTGCTCTCAGAATATTGAAAGTTCGTCCACAAGATGCTGGTGAATATATCTGTATTATACGGAACAATTTTGGTACTGCATCCTGTAGTAGTCTCTTTGCCGTGCAAGGTCTGATTTGTCTTTAAATTATTATTTTGATTTTAATTATTATTAAATTATTTTCTTATTGTTGCTGTATTATTACTTTATGTTTTCTAAAACAGACTACAAAAATGTTTTTAAACCAGCGCTTCAATTTACAAAAACTCCGCTATCAGTTATTGCTACTAAAGGCACTACCGCTTATTTCTGTACCAGAGCGCAGTGTGGAAAAACTATAGAAATTATTTGGACAATTAATGGGAAAGATGCGCGAGAAAACGCAAAATGTAAAGTACGTAAAATGCTTAAAAATCTATATACATTTTATATCTATATTAAATGTAGATTTGGTAAATATGTACAAAAAGGGAGCAGTCTCTGACGACCTCGACCTTGACATGTGTTATCAATTAAGGATATGGTCCTGAGTGACTTACAAAAGGTTTTAAGTAATGCTCACTCTTCATTAAAAAATTATTAATAACAAATGTTTATTAACAAAAAATAAGATAATTATGCACTATAGGAGATTCAGCTCCGATCACCTCAACCTTGACATATGTTGTCAAGATTATTACCCTGAGTAACCTTCAGAAGATTTAAGTTGGCACTCGTTGTTTATTAAATGTGTATTTTACAGCAAAGTAAGGTTCATCTGAAAGGTCTGTTGCGTGGAAAGTAAATGCTTAGGCGGGGGATGGGCTCCACCCCTTCCCCGTCATTCTTAACCCTATCCAACCCCACATTTTGCTCTGTGACAACACGCATCTGATCACAGAGCACGCAGATGTGACCATATGGCACAAAATATCTGCTTTAAAGACACAAATTATTTTTGTATATAATTTTGGTGTTTTTAAAGCAGACATTTTGCATCTTTGAAGCAGAGAATTTGTGGGTAAATATGTACAAAAGAATCTATAGTGCACAATTATCTCATTTTTTTATTAATAAACATTTGTTGTTAATAATATTTTAATGAAGAGTGAGTATTATTTTTGCCTAGTCATTCAAGACCATCTCCTTGATAACATATGTCAAAGATCGTCGCTGCTCCCCTTTTGTACATTTTTACCGTAGAGTTTTATATTTTAGCATACATGTTACTAATTGTAATTATTTATATGTTTGAAGATTGAAAGAGATGGTAATGTTAGTATCTTAAGAATACATAACATATCATTACGCGATACAGGAGAGATTCGATGCATAGCTTCTGTAAGTGAAAAAGATCCATCTATCAGTTGTATTGCCAAGCTGCAATTACAAAATTTGTCATACGATTTTAATGACTCCGCGACAAGGCTTGAAAGTATTCAATCTCAGGCACAGGCCAAACCACCATTAACAAACACTAATCTTATAAGCATATCGGAAAAAATGGCAAAACTATCAGCATTAAAATGTCGGCGACATCACGAGAAGTCGCTAACGAATACCAAATCATCCTCTTTTCCTCGATATATTGCATCGTACACTAAGCACACTTCTCGTTTGCCAATAAGAAAACGCATTTCTAATAATGCGTCAATTGGTGTCCAAAAATCACAATTTGTGAACGATTTATCGGTACAAAAGATTATAAAGAAAAATTTAGACAATAACTTAGAGTTACCAAAAAATCAAAGATTATCATCTTCAGTAAATAAAGAAAATATAACTGATATTTCCATAAAATTGTTATCGCCAAAAAGAACAGAACAAATCTGTCATCAGAATATTAACTCTGTACCGAACAAAAAGTATATGGCATCACGTTTAGAAGAGTTGATAAAAGCTGCAATAATAAAAGAACCAACTAACATCAGTGTATTTAGAGGAAACAGAGCAATACTTAAAATAACTTATCAAGGATATCCCGAACCAACAATCAAGTGGCTTCGAGTGGTAAGTTTTTGTTTCTTTTGCTTCTAAAATACGAATTTTATTGATTGGTTTTATGGTTGCCAAAAAAAGAAATAGTAATTCAGTTTCTCTTTTTATTTAATGAATACATTTCACAAATAATTTTGTTTTTGAAAAAATCCATTGTTTCAATAAACGTTCTGAATGCTGTTTCATGATTATTCTGATAAAAACATTTTCTCAGAATTTTTTATGTTTTAAGTTTATGAAGATTTCTAAAAATACATTTCAAATTTTTTAGATTTTCTTTCAAAAATTATAAAATGAGAAAACTTAGAATATATCAAAATTTACATATATCAAGATATTTTACAGAAAAAATGTAAATTTTTCAAATGTTTTCATATTTTCCAAATTTTATGAGATTTCAAAAATTATACATAGAATGAGAAATTTTTAGAATATACTCTTAGAATTCACATACATAAAGATTTCTAGAAAAGATAAGCATTTCATACATCTTCATATTATATATGCGATTCATATTAGAATATTCCTGATATAAATTATATTTTACGCCTTTTATTATTAGTATTTTAAATATTATATTAATTTTTGTGAAAGCTCTCTCTCTCTCTTTCTCTGTATGCGCCTCATAAAGATACAAGAGTTTTTCTAAATTCAAGTTCTTCACAGATCGTAACGTTTTCTTTCTGAACGTTCTTTTGAATAAAGACATATTTATATAAAAAATGAGTCTATATTAATACATATTTATCAGATTTTATAAGTTTTCTTTAAAAATCGGAGAATAAAAATTTCTTAGAATATATTTAAACTTATACAGGGTGTCCCATTTTAACTTGGACAGCAAAATATCTCAAAAACTAAGCCCCATA
>QKQZ01048736.1:0-17659 GCA_003595255.1 Solenopsis fugax
CCCTCGATGCGGCAATTCTGACGTGTACTTTGTCACATTACTATCATATTGAATGACTGGAACGAATAAATCAGGAAGAGACCGTGTAACGCATTCCCGTTAACGTACTAAGAATGCTACCCCTCTGCAACTTTTATGACTGCCCCTACAAGTGTCTTCCCCGGTCTAATGTCACTGATTCGCATCACTAAACTGCGGCGATTTGCTACGCACATGTGTCCAAATCTAATGGTCGTTCTACTGTGAAAGCTACTTAATATCGTGATCGATATCCTCCTAATCCGTTAAAAGCAATGCATCACGGCACGGGTTTAATGTGTGATATACGAACAAAAATTAATGGCGCAAAAGGAAATCGAGTCGAGATTTATAACTATATAAATCATAAAATTCGCGTAAATAATGATATCTTTCTTATCATCTTATCTTGTGATATCGCATACCGTTCAGGCTACAAATATGGAAGACCAAATTACACTGACATTTGCGTCATCGCAAAAAGTCCTGCGTAATAACGCTAAGTAAATTTAATCCAAATAGACAAAAAAATGTTTTGTAATAGTAAAATAATTTTTTACGTAATAATACTTTTTATTTAAACTTAACAATTTTGACAAATGAATGAAAAACGATTTTTTTATATAATACTGTTATATTTGAATAGAATTTGTCAATTTGCTGTTTTGCACTACTTGTCCAATTTTTTTCCAAACTTTTCTTCCATTAAAAAATATATTTTTTAATTTTTTTCTGTTATTTTTGTTTATTTATTTTACATATGAAATAAGATTTCTAACGAAAATATGTGTAAAGTTCATTATAAGTTAACGCCGCAATAATTCAGTTTATGAAAATTTTTTTTAATTTGTTTGATCCACTTTCTTTGCATCGACACGTATGTATAATAAAAAGTGTACGAGAAATGCATGCGAAATGCACTTACCTTGAAGTAACCAGCGTTGCAGCTAGAAATAATTCATGTCCCACGGGTCATCTTTGCTAAAATTATCGCGCTAGCCAAAGTATTAAAGTTGTTAAGATATTTAGGGCTCTACGGAGATTCGTTGTTACTTATGGTAGCAAAAACACGCAGGTAGTTATGCGTGAAACTTTAAGATGTCGTGCGAAATTAATAAATGTTATCAAGAGACATGGTCTTACATCAAGTGTATTATACTATTATAATATACGTTATTACAGTAAAACATGCTAGTTTGAGCAGGTGATAATTGAAGCCAAAAGCTCTTACGGACGTGTTGAGTGAATTATTGCATATTGTTAAATTATCATTTATACAGCAATCGTAGCTTTTATGCTCCGTATTTCTTATCGCCAATATTATTTATTAATAATAATCGCAATTAATTATTCACATACTAATAATAATTGCTATTACTTGTATGAAGATCATTTTAAATCACTAAATGGGTCTATAGTCTCTGATTAAACTTTTACTAAGAGAAATTCAATTTTTTTAGACCGGCCATAAAATTCGTGGATAAATTGTGATAACGGCAAATATGAGATTTTTTTGCATAATAGAACGATTTAACTTCCAAGAGATAATTCTCCGTGGCATTTTGGGTCACTATCGATCTATCCAATAAATTACATTTTTATTTCTTTAATGTAATAGAACCATTAAAATTCCAGCAGTTAATTTAGACCATTAAATGTGTCTTTCGCGTCTATATTTTATCTCTCCGGAATATAATTTTAGCATCTTACTTGTAACTCGTTTTCCCGAATTACCCGGGCGCGAATATCATTTAGAAATAGCATCGGCGAAACAGCGCGAGTTCGTGGTTGCTAAGAGGGCCTCCGGTAGGCGAGGAATTTCGACGAGAGCGCGAAAGAAAAGAACGCTCACCCTTGATTTAACGATCGCGCCCCTTTAAGGGTGCCGCGGAAAATGCATCATCCCACGCACGGTATGCACCGGCACTCGACGAACCGAAAACATTTTTCAGACGCATTCCATAGGCGCCGTTATCACCTTGTCCCGCTATCCGCCGCGTGCACACATGTGCACGTCTGACGAATGGGACACCTCCCCGGCTGCTGCAGCTGCACGCGCGCGTGCATCCGCTCGCGTTTTAATCAATTCCGCTCGTAACGACATATTCGCGAACTTAAATCTTGTACGCACGATGGAGAACCGTTCGCTTCCCACCGCCAGGGGAGGGATTCCGACGATATTCGGAGCGATATTTTCTGACCACCCCCCGAATGCGTTTGGTTCTACCGCGAATTTTCGCCATGACGGAACACCTCGCCTTAGATGTCGTCGCTGCTCTAACGTGTGGCCCGATTAATTGAATTTATCGGACATTGACATATGTTACCAGGAAAAAAAAACCTGACATTCATCTGCAATTCATTTGATTGCTGATAGTATTCTTGGTGTCGAATCCTCCCCCGTATGTCAATCCAAGCTTTTATTGCTAGTGGCAATTGCACATGAGATAAAAATTTTGCGAGCAAAGTATCAATTTGTTACCACACACACACACACACACAAACACACACACACACATAGACATATACATATACATATTACGAAATGAAGAAACGATTGAACCATTAGAGCGTGATATCAAATACAACGTGACAATACGTCGATACGTGAATGCGGGTGGGTATTTTTTTTTTAATTATTTAAATTTAGCTTGGGAAATTTGATAAAGATTAAATATTGATACAACTCGTTAGTTTTTATTTGTACGTTTTATTAAGGCTCACGATATATTTCATTCGATTCAAATAATTCGTGCAATCAATAATCCATACCGTATGCATTTTTAAACATAAATTTACATTAGTTGCTCTCGATTATTCTTATATGATAATTTCGAAATGCAAATTGAAATGACATTCGCATTTGGTTTGGTTGGAAAATTACAACCGCGAAAATTACAACTTGGCTCGAGAACCATTACTACCGTCGACTCACCGCCATTCGAGGCGATTCGTCGAGATCCGCGTTTCTTATGCGCAGATTTATTAGCCCAACCGTGTGACGACAAATGCAGCAAACAGAGAAAGTCGGTTAAGCTGCCAAAATATTATTCCGCGGTATCTCCGGCACCGGTTCTCGAGTTTACGACGTCTATGTTTAAGCGGCCTCACTTATCTAAAGTCCCAGCCCCAGACTGTGGCGTATGACGGCGCGGGCGGCGTGTTTTCGCTACACTCGCATTCATTTTTACTGTCAGTAATGTAAACTCTACACCACCGCGAACACCACGCGTCACGGCGATGAACAATGCGGAAGAATTTCACTTCATTTTTCTTAATCGATCAGCCCGCGCTTCATTCCGCAACGCGCCAAATCACTTTTTCCAAAATAACTGATGATGAAATATCGTGACAGAGAATTACATTTCAGTTGAATACCAGAACATTTCGGTAATCTCACTTAGATCCTTACAGAAATAAGATTAATTGTAACATTTGACACATTGAAGAATTGCGTGAGTCGGACATTCAAGCGTCAGCTCCGAGCACGCAAAAGAAGCGATCCATCAAGCCAGGCATAGTCGACTTTGACGGCGCAGGAATTAAGCGCGCAGCCCCTCCTTAAAACCGTCGGACCGGTTCAACCATTGCCACGCCACGTTTTTCGGCATATCTATTTACCTGTCTGCGAATCAGCGAAATCAGCCCGATCTATACTGAGCCTCGCAATTTACCAAAGTTGCTCTCTACCATCGTAATTGTTCGTCGCGATAAATTTAGCCACTTAAGTTCATCAACGTAACTTTGCACAGTGGCGAAAACCAAAGGAGATCAACCAAATTGAAGTTTGTTTAATCCTCAGATTAGGATTATTAACGCATCTTCGGCGCTTCCTCTTTCCCCGTGCACGTAATACCGAAAGATGGAAGGCGATATTCATGAACTAATTTCGCGCGAGCGATTACGGTTTAAGTGTCCTCCTTCTCCCCCCCCCCTGCCCCTCTCAGAAAAGATCTTCGTATACATAGGTTTGGTAGACTCCACAGACAAGTTAAAGTACAGGATCAAAGTGAGTTCTGTCTGGCTCTCCCGCCGTGCTCCCCATGATCATGTCGCCGGAAAACACGGCGGATGTAACCGAAGCGACGGACGGTTCCGGCATCGCGCGCGAAGGTTAATCAATTCCAGTCGCGACGGTGTTTCCGCAGACTTAATTCGTGCCCCGGGTGCAGCGGGGCGCAAGGCCGGCTTCTCTCTCTGTCTCTCTCTCTCTCTCTTCCTCTTTCTCTCCTCCACTTCCTCACCCTCTAGGCTGACTTTCCCATTATTATCCGGCATATACGGAGGGTAGACGCGTACCACAGGGGAGTCTGGTGCCGCGAGGAATCTTCCAAGGATGAGACGGTAGCCCCCGTCCGCCGAGCGTTTCCTTCCCCATTCTCTTCTACTTCCACACCCCCCTCGTCACCCGCGCGTCGTCTCTACCGCACACCCCCGCGGTTCTCCTCCGCCCTTCCGTCACGGCCCTCGTCGTAGCAACTTTGTTCTCCGGAGAAATTCCCCGAAGCGCTATCTACATATTTGATGTCGCCTCGTCCACTCCGCTAATGCTTCTCGTTAGAAACTTACCGCTTACCTGCGTCCCGCGCTGCTCATTCGCCCTTCGCTTCCCGCCGCGCCCGCGCCCGCGCCACCCTCCCACATCCCTTTCGCCATCCGGCGGCAGCTCCTTTGCGCTTCTCCCGCAACGTGACTGCGCCACACGTCCGGAAAATGGCGCGATACCGCTCGATCTAGCGGGCTAACCGGCGGAATATCGCGACTTCGGGATCGTTGATCGCGACACAGCTGCGAATAAATGCGCGAGAGGTATCACGTAGAAAACGGAGATCGGAAAAACACGATATTCGTCGCGATATTCCTCGCTTGCGAAAAAGTAAGCGCGTATGCAAACCTTTTTATTTGCAGGAGCTCGCTTCCCCTACAATTTCGCTGCTAAATAATCGTACTTCCCATTTGCGCAGAGATGCAACGCGATGCGACGAAATGAAACGCGTTGATAAATTAATTACGTCGATTCTTCATAAAAGAAATGAATATTCTACAAACTAAAATATCATTCTGTACAAATGAAAAGACTCGATCTTTCTCTTTGTATGTGATCAGTTTTTATTCTCTTTTCTCAAATGAGGTACTCTCCAAATCTGAATCAGATTTTTCACTATCTTTCAGTGAATAATACACTGATTCCGACTAGAGAGTAATTATTTTATTCATGTGTACATAATGTAAATAATGCTAGATAAATATGTAGAAGAGAAGGTGGCCTTATGGTCACCCATTTACATTTATTCAATAATTTTATTAATAATCATTATTTGATATTGAAACTTAATAATTATATTCACCAAAGTGTCGTTTAATAGATTCTAATATTTATTACATTGAATATTATTTATAAAAATATAGTGACATAGCATAATGGATCAAGAGGAACAGGAATGGTAATATGGGCCATCACAAAAATAAATTTAAAAATTGGTTTTATTTAAAAAAATACATTTTATTACAAAATTATATATTTTTAAATTTTCATGGTATAAAATTTTTCTGCGTTTAGAAACATTACAGATATCACTTTATCTTTGTTTAACATCAAATAACAAAGATAAAATAATGTTTCTGAACGCATCCCTGTAGAGTGACAATAGATTCAACGAAGAATTATTTCGACTTGAAAATCTCGAAGAGCCGTATTACCAGCATACTTAGATGACCATGTTAATAAAATGCTATATACTATTGTTTAACTTTGTACATAACTTAAAATGTATAAAGCCAAATAAAAAATTAAATAACAAAAGAAACACTCAAGTTTGTATACATTGTGTATAATATGCTCAAGCTTAAAAAGAATGAAAAAGTATATGTAATTAAATGTTAAGATGTACCTTGAAAAAATTTCGAAATGCTTGAACGAAAAAATGCCTTATAACAAATGTCGGCTATTGGCATATTAATGCTACTACATAATGGCAGGCTCTACTAAACAAATAATATCATAATTAATTACTAGAATTCGTCATCAAATAACGGAGATAATACGAGTGGCTTACTACCACTCTAATACCACTTTCTCCTCTACTAATAAATATTTTAAATTACCTATACATTTTCTTTTATAATAGCGTCAGTCTATAATATTTATTCACGATTTGATTCATGTAGGAACTTTTAGAAATATCTTTTGAGAAACGTTGAAATGATTTTCTCTTTATTTTACGAAGTTTAAAACAATGCGACAATAAGTCTAAGCCTTTGACACTTCCCTCGATCGATGTTACGAAGTTTAACAAACGCATCATTACTGAGCTTGTTAATTGGTCGTGTTTGTCAATTAAAGAAATAAACGGGAGGCAGGACGTGGAAAACGACTGTTTTGTCGGGAGTGTTTTAATCCCTCTTCAACCGCGTTGCGGCTCTTGGCTAGTTGGTAACGTGGATTACCGATACATTCCAACATCCTTTACAATCAGTCTCGAACCGCGCGCCGTGCACATCGCATTACGCGGTATTACTAACCGGGGAATGGTCTAATTCAAACTTCCTACCGAATGGTAGAATTAGTTAATATGTAAAGCAGCCGCAGCCGCGAATCCCAGGAATTCTCTGTCGTCGCGAGATCTACGTTTACATCTTACTTATACTTCAAACTTTCCCGAGACCCCCCACCGCGCTCTGACATAACTCTTGCATATTACTTATGTCTGCTAAAGAATAATAAATACACTTCCCTGACAAGTTACGGAACGGAGATTGCGCTTTAATCCTTTTGCCACCCAGTCTCCATTATGATGAATGTACTTTCTTCTCATTTTATGCAAATGTCTGAATGTGAAATCGCTCATTTGTTGTGAGAAATATCACGGAGATATGGTAGATCTTGAAATACTCGTGTTAAGGTAAATTACATGTAGCATTTCGTGTGTTTCTAACGTGGAGAAATACATACAAATAATAAAAAATTTAAGTCGTCGCAATTAATTATCAATTAATTTCGACAATTGCTTTCATCAATTTATTTCTAGTGTGTTTCATTACAATCTATGAATTGAAAGTCTATATGTCTATATATAGATTACAAAGTAATCCATTTGATAAATAAATAACGCAAATGAAAAAATATTGAGATAATTTAATAAATAAAGCAATATGATGCGCAAGCAAATATTCCGAAATTGTGTGTAGCCAAATAGGAACAATTTGTAAAAAAAACCTTTTGGTTATAAATAATAACTTAGAATTATATAATAAAAGCACACACTGAAAAAAAAGACTGGTTATAACTACCAAATGTATAGTGAAGTAGTATTAATTAAATGTTTGGTCAATGTAACCAAAAATAATTTTACTTTTCGAAATATATTTAGTAACTTATACCAGATTTGATAACACTTACTAAACATTCAGTAAAATAAAATTATTTTTAATAATATTGACAAAATATTTAATTGATACTATTTCACTATAAATTTGGTAGTTATAACCAGATTTTTTTTTCAGTGCACATGCATATAAAATACATTTAATTCTCTTTAATGTCTCAATCTAGGTTTCATTGTATTTTTCACTGATACACCGTTAAAAGCAGAACACGCGATTATTGCTCACTCAAAACGCAATTAATGGCTCTTGTTACAAGGGGTACAAAGTTAACAGCGATCAAAGTCGATTGACATCTCGGTGTACCGTTTCATGGGAAGACGTCACGCAAAGAGCCGCGTGTCTCAAACCCGTTGAAATCAGTCGATCGATGAAACTAGGCCACACACCGAGAGCATCACCCTCGTCGTAATGCGCAGGTCGAAATTAGCGCAAATTCTCACAAGCGAACGCAAAACGTGTTCCCCGTGAGGGATAGGGAGTTGTGAAATAAAGGCGACGAGAATATAGAGCTGGCTGGCTGACTGGTACCACGTGCTGAATCAAACTAAGCGTAACGCATTGGGGTGAGTACCGAAGGGGCGAAGTGTAACGAGAGTAAAGACTCGGGGCATCGAGAGGGAAAGAGGGGAGATGATGGAACGACGGGTGTAAGGTGAAAGGGACGAAAAGGGATAGAATGGCAGATAGCGGGAGAGGTAGGGCGGATGGTCGAAATCGGTGAAGTATGGGAGCCAGAAAAGGGATGCTCGTCTCAGCAGCTTTCCCCGTAAGACGGAGCGAAGCTTGCAATGCGGGGGAGGGAAGGGTGTAAAGGGGTTGAGCGCGGGCAGACGCGCGCGGGGGTACGTAAGGAGAGAGGGGGAGAGAGAGAGAGAGAGAGTAAGAGACGTAGCCGGATCGTCGTCGGGCGGCGGAGAACTTTGGTATACCTCACCACGTCGTCAGCTCCTCCCTGCCGAATGGAACAGCGTCTGCGGAACCAGCGAGCGAAACCCGACACGTCAGACGCGCCTCCACTTAACGGAATGGAATTTGTCAACGCTTGCCTCGACGTCAAATAAAATTCAAATAAGACGAGGGTCAGCCGGCTACCCGTCCGCCGCCGCCGTCGCTTTGCTTTGCTTTTACCCGACCAATTTAAGCCGCTCGGCGTTAAGCACCTTCGTGTCTCAGACTCATCTCTTTTGCGAAAAGGGAGACGAGCATCAATTGGCCGAATTGGATCGGTTTCGAATAAGCAACCTAGCTGTAATAAGACACCGACACACAAGACGCAAAACAAAATGGCTGCATGCTTCTGCACAGTGAGGAGAAGCTGCTTTACTGACACAACGATGCGCATTGTTTGGTAAACAATGCAACGAGCGTGTCGGACGTAGTTTGTACAAGCTTTCATGAGACTATGAATACATACTATTTCGAGCAATTAAACGGTGCATCGTGATGATTAGCCGTCTACCGTAGAGCCTTTCCTCTTTGTAGGATAATCACTTTGGGGTGCGGTGCGTCCCGTTATTCGTCGGCGGCTCTTAGCCCGCTTCCAAGAGAAATTTTAATTAGCAAGTAGACATTTTAACATCGAAGCAGGCGAGCGGACTATTAATTTCCTTCTCTATGGATGTTTAACTTTCTCTGCTCGACAAACAACCGACGTTTTCTTACGAATTTCCATCGTTTTATTTTTCCGCGCCTGAGCACTTTAACGAAACTAAATGAAAATGACCGTTTAGCTGTAAATCAGTCATTTGCAGGCACTCGGAATTAGAACGGCGCAATTATACGCGAAACGAAATTTATTCGCCAAATAATTAAGTCTAAATAAGATTATAGATAAAATTAGGTTATTATATACTGTATTATTAGATATCAGATACTGTAGAATATGAGATAATATGTAATCTTGATTATAGAATAAAAAATTAAAGAATACATGGGTTTCTACAAAAAATCAAACAAGTCTAAAAAGTTAAATTTTTAGAAAATAAAAATTTCTCATCTTCAAACCATTTATTGTGAAAATATGCTAATTTTTCTCCGGATATATAATAGATATAAAAACAAAATAGTTTTGATTAATATTTTGAGGACCTATTTAAAAGAAAAAAAAAAAAAGAAGAAACTCTGGGCTTGTTTGGTTTTTGCGAGAATTTTATATTTATCCTATTATAATATACATATATATATATATATTACGTTTTTTTATTATAATAACATCAAAGAATCTTTTCCTTTTTACATCTTAAAATACTTTTACAAATTTTTTTTGCGACAGAACGATTTCAAATTTTGTACGTTTGATTTATGTATCTTCTCTCTCTCTCTCTCTCTCTCTCTCTCTCTGTCTGTCTGTCTCTCTCTCTCTCTCTCTCTCTAGAATTCAAAAATTTTACTCACAGGCAGTCTATCGGTCAACCTTTCTCATTCTGTTAACTGCGCGTTTTGGAGAGAGTTTCGCCTTAATCACTCGAGTTATGAATTTTCTTTTCTTTTGTTTTGTTTAGTTATAATAATTTCTGTTAAATTCTGCTTTATTTTGTAAATATTTTCTTTTCTTTTTGCTGTTACATTTTTATTTGTATGTTATTTTATTTTATATTATTTTTATTTTTTGTTACTCAATTCGTCGATGCAACTCGCCTCGCAAATCTTAACTGTATATATTCTTAGAGGGCAGAGCCCTAAAATATTAATAAAAAGCTCAGTCAGTCAGTCAGTCAGTCTCTCTCTCTCTCAACACACACACACACACACACACACACACACAATGTGTAAAATATAATTATGTATAAAATAACCATACCTAAAATATTAAACACATTTTCTCGAAACTGCTGTATTTTCAAAGTCTGCGTGCACGGTTTCTCAAAAACTATTGGATTAATTAAATTCTATTTTAGCATTTATTTTTAGTATGTCTACCTAAGAAAAGAATCTTTACAATTTTCGAATTTTTAAAAAACAAATATTTCTTTCGCTGTGACGAGAGCTGATTTTTTAACGAAAATACGTATGTTAACTTTAAATCGTTTTGTCAATTTACAATTTTTACTTTATGTATTCTGATCAACAGCAAACCGTTTTACTGGAGTTTATAAATTTATAGTTACGACAGCAAACATAACTTTACTATGCTAGCTTAACTAAGCAATGATTAGCTATGGTAATGTATTTTCTATAAATAAAAGTAAAGAGGAAAATATTTAAAGTATAAAGCAATAATTTTTTTATTTTTTATTTACAAAAGTTTACAAACTACTTTTAGCAAAAATATTTCATATTTCCTTTTGTGTAAATATAACAATTTTCTTCGTATAATAAATCTATTATAGAAACAAAGTTTTAGATTTTTAATTTTTTAATATTTTGAGGACCTGTTTAAAAAATTAACAATAAAATTAGTGTTTCGGATGATATCGTCACCGAGACCGAGACGAGATCCAGACGAGACCAAGACGATATTTAAAATCCGAATTCGAGACCGAAACGAGACTTTTTGTGTCGAGAGTCTCGTCGAGACTCTCGCTTTTTGATATGTAAGAATTAATTTGTTTCTGTAATATATTTGTACATTTTCAAATTTTTATTAATTTTTCATTAATTTTTAATATAATTTAGTGTAATACTACACAATAGAAAACATTTTATACATTTGATATTTATGTTAAAACCGATCCTTATTGAAACTTTTGTGTTGGATTTTTAATAAGTGTTAATTTAATATAATCACATTATTAAATATTTTATAATAACATAATCATGTTATTAAAATATTTTGTGTTAAATTAATAATTTAACATTTCTTAGCGTTAAAATAATTATGATATATGAGTGAATAAACAAATTACAAAAATAATGTAGTTTTAAAACATAAAGTCTAAAATAAATAAATAAAATGTGCGTGTCAATATTATAAATGTTAATTTTACTGTAGATGTGTTTCTACACTCCGTTTTCAAATAGTGTCAAAGCAGTTATATTTTTTAGGTTAATTTTTTGCATAATATTTATGTTACTTTTCAACATATGCATCTTGTGTTAAATTAACATAAAAGATTAAGTTGATCGTTTGGGACTTGCAATATATACGTATATTAAATTTATCACAAATTTTCTGTAATTAGAACCGTCTACCTCGAGTGGTCAAATCGACAAAACGACTATCTGTTCTCTTCATCTCTCGAGAAACAGCTCGAAAGAAAAGAAGACATGAGACAGTCGATTCGTCGATTTGATCGCATAGATTATAAATATAAACTATAGAATTAAAAAAACACTTATGATTATCGAGACCTAGAGTCTCGACTTGAGACCGAGACCGAGACGGGATTATCATTATCAAGACCATGCCGATACCGAGACGAGACCGAAAATTTCAAGACTAAATCGAAACCGAGACGAGACTTGAGCTAATATTGTCTCGTCTCGATGAGAAAAATCTCTGGGCTTGGTTTTTTGCAAAGATTTTATATTTACCATCTATTTGTATTTCTTTCTTTCTGTTTGATTCTTGTCAGAACATAATTGTCCATGATGTGACGCTACCGAGAATACAGAATGATTTGATTCATATGTATTTATTATAATATTATAATTGTTATCCACTTTATATTAAGGCGTACTCTTTTTCGTATTCGCGTTCTTTACATAATTACGTCGAAGGAAATTATATTACTTCATCATGTCTCGCTCGAGATATAAAAGCCTTACCTTTAAACGAGAGGGACGGTTGACCCGAGTGCGTTTATGTTTAATATTCGGCGATTTCGTCCACTTCAGAGAAAATTTCATCCCTCCTTACGGGAAGATTAAAAAGGAGATAAAAGGAGCGCGCGCGCCGGCGGCCCTTTATACCGTAAAAAATTCCACGCCGTTACAAAGATACCGTAATCATTAAGTTAAATATTCTCGGCACACTGTTAATAAAGAAACCAATATGCCCGGCGAGATTCATTAAAAATCCATCGGGAGGAATTAAGAAACTTGGCCGTGGAGAATGGAGGGGGAGGGGGCGATGGCGCGCAAGTAATATTTTTCAAGACGGTTTTGCGTTCTTTGTCTCCCGTTTCCCCGTTGAAGAAGGTACTAGATCGCAATATTCCGGCAGTATCGTCCTGAGCCCGTGAACGGTAAACGGCTTCCTTTTTGCGACGCTGAAAGAAGAAAACGGGAGTGGAGCCACGAGACGGAAGTTCCGTCGAGGCGGAGGGTTGCATTCATACCCTCCTAGTATATATCCCGCGGCTTTGGCATAGGAGAACTAACGAGAGGGCATTCCGAGGCCCGGCTTGAGGAAGTTTATTTTCTTAATGCCACCCGCGACATCAGTCTTCCGGTCCGCGAGGTCGCAAATCCCGTATTCAAAGACCTTCTTTACGGCGCGACCGCGTTCGGATTCGCCATTTGATTTTTGTGTGCGCAATTTTACTCTCT
Source organism: Solenopsis fugax (assembly GCA_003595255.1). NCBI lineage: Eukaryota > Metazoa > Arthropoda > Insecta > Hymenoptera > Formicidae > Solenopsis > Solenopsis fugax. Next base: position 12,835 of record QKQZ01048736.1, read on the forward strand.
ACTTTCAAGATTTGAAAATAAAGAAATCCCAAGATCTCATTGTAGTAATTTTCTCGTGTCTTTCGTGTCGATTGGTCATATATAACATGTATCGATTAAATAATGGAGAGAAACAAATGCTGAGAATAGGATACACTTAATATAAATAAATCAATCGAGGAAAATAAATGCCTCTGTGAGCCGACACGAGTTGTTCTTGTGTAACCCAAGTGATTTATTTCAACAGAAAGGAACAGCAGACGTTTCGACCCGTGATTCACTGTTAAATACATTGAAGAATCAAATTTAAACAAATTCTTGAGTTAAATAACACTATATTATTTTTAACTTTTATGTGTATCGAAATTTATTATTTTAACGCAAAATATGAAGTTACAATAACAACCTCATCTACAATCAATCCATTTCTGCAGTTAAATTGCTGAGTTTCAAAGTAAATAGCGACTGTATTAACGTATGCATCTATAGTAAATAATCAATTAAATTTTAGTCAAATTTTACATTTTTATAGTTAACTTGTTTAACTTTATTGTTTTAATTTAAATTTACGACATGTTAAGTCTTATAGGAGCAACGGCGACCTATAAGAATGATTAAAAATAACTCAAATTGGGTAACGTCTATTAAGCTGACACAGCCAATGCAGCACAATCGAATGAAACACGAATAGAAATTTGATTTTTTGTTGCTAATGTGTTGCTCTATTGCCGATTTAGTTGCTCAAGCCGATTCGATAAAAAACAGTGGCTGTGCTAACAGTTAGCACAGCCATTAAAAAAAATAAAAAAATAGAAAAAATATTACATTTTCTTTTAGTGTTAATTTGTTGCTAATTAGTTGCTCAATTCCCAACATTGTTGCACCACCCTCGACTTTTGAAAAACTACCCTTAGTTATCATAAGTCAGCAGAAAATCCCTAAATATGTAAATTTATGAGATATTTCGACAGATTACGCTTCCCCAAATTTGTTACTCGCGATTTACGATGATTCTGATTTTGTTGCTTCCCCCTCGACTCTCTTTAAAAACCAACCCCAGTCGCTCTATGACAGCACAACACCCCAAAAGTGTAAAATCCTAAGATATCTCGACTGATTACCCTTCCCTGAATTGGAGGAATGTAATAAAAATTAATTTCAGTTACATATATAAGGCTGACGGACAAGTTTGCGCATAAAATATATGCAATAAAAATTAATTTCGGTTACATATACATGTATAAGGCTGACGCAAAAGCTTTGCGCATAAAATGTATGCAATAAAAATTAATTTCAATTACAAAATAGACTGACGGATAACTAAATGAATTAGTCGAGATATCTTGTGATTTTCCATTTTTGTGATGTTGTGCTGACATAGAGCAACTAAGGGTGGTTTTTAAAGAATCAAGGGTGAAGCAACAAAATCGGAATCATCGTAAATCGCGAGCAACAAATTTGGGGAAGCGTAATCTGTCGAAATATCTCAAATTTGCATATTTTGGGATTTTGTGCTGACTTATAATAACTAAGGGTAGTTTTTCAAGAGTCGAGGGTAGTGCAACAATTTTGGGAATTGAGCAACTACTTAGCAAAAAATTACTACTAAAAGAATATGTAATATTTTTTCTTTTTTTTTCTTTTTTTTAATGGTTGTGCTAACTTAAACTTAAGTTAGCACAGCCACTGTTTTTATCGAATCGACTTGAGCATCTAAATCGGCAATAGAGCAACAAATTAGCAACAAAAAAGCATCAAATTTCTATTTGTTTTTCATTCGATTATGCTGCATAGACTGTGTCAGCTTAATAGACGTAATTGGGTAGAATTTGACATTACGAATTTAACAGTGTTGAGTTTTTTTTCAGTAGAATTGAAATTTTACAAGACTATTAAATAATGTCCAATCATTTGATAAACTGAAATTTTAGTAATCGTGTCACAATCCAAATGCAAAAATATAAAATTGTTAATAACTTACATTGATGGAACGGATTTGTCAGAGAATAATGTATAACGCTCGAAAATCAGATAGTTTGTGAATAATACAATGTCAAAACACTAAAATAAATATAAATATCAATCAGTGGTTAAAAAGATGAACAGAGAAAGAAAGACTGGGAAGCATTAAAACATAGTAAATAATTTAATATATAACGGCGGGTCAAGTAAATTTGTAACGTTTTGTAAATTTAAGCCATGGCTTTGTTTTTGTAAAAATAGTCTCAGAAATAAAAGTCTCTTATTTACTTTTTCCTCGACTAAAATTGTGATATATTTCAGTCGATAATATAAATAATGTGTGCAAATTAGTGAAAATTGATTGCGATTTTTCTTTTACAATAATTTGTTATAATATATTATCAGGAGAAAATTCTGTAAAATAATAAATGTTAAATCGCGGAAAAGGAATCATTGTTAAAGAGAATAAAACAATATCGTTTAACGATCTTCCGCATAATTGCTGTAGGAAATGAGGTATCCAAAAGAAGTGAAGCGACAGAAACGAAGTAAAAAATGAAAGGGAGATAGAAAGAGAAAACGTCGAAAAAGAAAACGCACGTACAGAGTATCTCTAAATATAACATGCTCATTTACTCTGCATATTCTTCCAGAAAGTTACGTATAAAAGCAGACAAAATTTACACTAAATTCGTACATTTATTCTTCTATTCGCACAATCAACATTTAGATTATATCGATTGTGATTTCATATTATTCCACTTATTGTCCTCGTGACCTTCGTTAATTCGCGGCTTAACGTTAACGCGAATCCCAAATGCACACGTACGACTACGCCGATAATAAAGACAAATAGAGGCAGCCTAGGCCGTTAACCTCCTCATTTGCACCGCTTTGATCTACCCCTACTTTCCGGGCAGACAGCGGCAGCAACAGCCGATGGTTGTTCCCCTCGGCGTCGGCTCATCATCTCCCGACGATCCAATCGATTTCGAAACACCCCTTCATTTGATGCTAACTAATGTCCCCACCTCTCTCCCTCTATACCCCGCAACGCGATACAAAACGGATCCGACGATAACCGGATTGGTTTGCATAAATAATTGCGTACATATTACCAAGGACGCGCGCGCTAATCAGTACGCGCAAGGCGTAAACGCACGCATAGCACGTAAACCGTAACCCGATGATTACATGACGGCTCTATAAAATTGTTTTTAGAGAGCAAACTCGATGCGCGGCGTACTTAAATCCGAGCAAACTCATCGCGGCAAACATTTGTGTTTGTGAAATGCCTGCGCAGTCACATCCATCAAAAGAACTTTTATAGGTAAAGACATTTTCACATGAGAACAAAGGCTACATAATACATATAAATTATTATTCTATATACGTCGGTTGTTTGATAAGTTTCGAGCCTAACAATGAAGCACTTATATTTTTTAGCAAAATCGTTTTATTTTTCAAAATCTAATGTCAACAAACGTGGCACCCATAACGCGATCTGTTTTCTCATATCCAAATCTTCATGTAATATTTTGAATACACGTTCAGAAGATATGTCTGCGGCATCTGCTATCTCTCTGATCTTCAGTCTCCGACAGGGATTGATAAAATTGCTTATACGATTTGTTTAACAAATATGTAATAGATTCTAGAAACTTATTTAAAATATAAAAATCAGAAATAGATTTCGAAAACTCACTTTAAATATAAAGAAGAAATATGTATTTTAAATAAAAATTTCAAATACAAAATAGTTTTTTATAATTTTATTTATTTGAATGTACATTAAGTACTTTACATATTTAACTACTGTATTATAATGAAGCTCTCTTCAGCTAACAGAATCTTCAATAGAATCAGGCAGGTGGCAGGTAAGGTTGCGCCAGCCCTTGCTACTTTACAACACTGGTTTTTGTTTTTTGATTTCAAGAAAGCCAAATCGAAATTAACCAGCAGTATTTAAAAATTTATTTAGAATTAAATAATTTTTTTCTTTTTTTATTTTCTTATTTTCTAAAATAAAAAATAAGAAATAAGTCACAAAATATTAAAAATAATAAATATTAAATAAAATACTAAATGATAAATACTATTTTATTTTATTTTAAATACATAATTTAAATAACGTTATTTTAAATACGACCGCGACCTGATCATCCAGTATGAAATTTGATGCACTTTGTCGAATATTTCCTCAGTCGTTGCAGTTTTTGAGCGATCCGAACATTTATCATCAAACACACTTGTACGGCCACGCTTAAACTCGACAACTTTGAAAACGAGGGAAAAGGAGCAGAGTCACCGTAAACAGAATTAATTTTTATTTTCGTTGGTTTCCCTTTCAGATTCAAGCATTTAATTATGGAATAATATTCAATTTTTTCCATTGTTGAAAAATATGCTGACACAATATGCGTACTACAATTGACTATCAAAACAAAACTAAACGTCGCATATGACTGAAAATTTGGAAACAAAAAAAAGCATTTTAAAATGCAGCTTTCAAATTTTACAGCAGTTTCCGACCAGAATGTCATCTTCATTTTCAGACTCGAAACTTATTAAACAACCTACGTATAACCACAAATCGACGATAATTTTGGTAACGAACTCTTAGACTATAGACTAATTCGAAATTGGCTTTTTATGACTCTATACATATGTAGGGACGGCAGTAGCTTCCCGTAATTATAAATAACTGAAAACGATGGGTTTGGTCTCTCTAAGTTCTTTCAAGATAATTAAATAACGGAACTTGATACTTTTTGTGTGCTCGCACATACACACACACACACACACACACACAGAGTTAAATTCGTATTTTATTTTATTTTCTTAGAATTTTAATTTAAAATAAAATATTTATATTTAATATAAT
>QKQZ01048744.1:0-19621 GCA_003595255.1 Solenopsis fugax
CTCGAAAATTTATGTTTTTTAATAATAGGTTCAACAAAAGAATTTTTTCGCTACCTATGTTACTATACACACACACACACATATACATAATGTGTGCTTATTTATATATATATATATATATAACGTGCATACACACACACAGGCGTGTATGTGTGCTTACCGCTTCACATAACCTAAATCCGTAAAGGAGATTCAAGACGCTTACTTTAAAAAAAATACTCTTAATATAGGTTTCAATTCCAATGCATAATAAATTTTTCATTCATTCATATTTAAGGGTATTAAATTTGAAAATGTCAAGCAGATTGAAAAATAAATTGTCCATTTACGTAGTTTAAATTTACGCGCTTCAGTTACGCTGTCAATCGTTAAATGGCGACTTCCGGCTAATTAGCACCACTCTTCTTTTACCCACTCTAACTATTCTTAAATTTGACTGCTTCAGCTAATCGCGAAGATGAGTGTGGACCAGTGTGGACCATTGACGTATCATACTAGTAACTAGACCATATTAGTGATATTAGACGGAGCGTACGGGCTTGGGGAGGTAAAGGAGGCAGTCGGTAAGTCATCTCTTATGATAAAGATTAGCTACCTATCAAGGCTATTGTTTGTCGATAGCCTTGATAGGTGGCCCCGCGCGCGCGCGGTATCATTGACCCCGATTAAGTTAGGTTAGGTTAAATTTGCTCCTTTCTCTTCTCAGTTGCTCCGTTTCACCCCTTTCACCGTATGCGACTGCTTACGATCCATTCATCTGCGCTACTATTATTTTACTATCCGTCCCGCGAAAAGTTGACTCTTTTCCCCACCACGCGAACGATATCATTTGTGACAACTGCAGCAGTGCATTTGAGCTTTGTCGCGATTCTCTCCAATTCTCACGGCTGCTACACAACGCAGAGATATGCACTCGCTGCATTCTGCAGCAGGTACGAGAGAAAGTCGACAACTCTCGTAACAATACTCTCAGCTAACGATCAGCTCTTTTGATATTTGAACAAACATTTCAAAGGAAAATTTTCTATGCCGTGATGTCCATATCAGGACTGTACAAAATCGTATTCCGTAAGTCGAAGAAAAATCAAAAGTAAATCGTTCCCCGAAGAAGACGTCTATTCCTGTGAGTGTGCGTGCGAACGTGCGTGTGTATAGATTACTGCAGACTATAGGTTTGTTGTGTTGCTTGAAATCTCCAAAAATTTTTGCGCTTGAAACGAGATAAATATATATTTGAGCGTAGGAAAGAGAGACAACGAAGATACTGAATGCAAAAAGTGCATGCAACACGAACAAACCTTATGTAGTCGTCGACTATTCACGACCATTCACAACGCAACCAGTGGAGCCTGTGCCCTGCTGTATCCTGCTGTGCCCTGTGGAGCCAGTCTCGAGAGCACAGAGTCCTTTTAATGGACTCTCCATTAGAGAGGAGACAGCACTGTTCTCGCGCAAGGTGGTTGTAAACATACTCTGCATCGTCGACAACATTCCGCTGAGTCCGCGTGAGACGGATGAAAACGTGCAATGGCAAAATCCGTGCTAAGCTCGGACACACTACCGAAGGCGGGTCGTGTAAATGAAGGTGAAACGAGCAAGATTTTTTATTCCCCTCTTTCTCTCTCTCTCTCTCACACTGTCTCTCTCTCACTCGCTCGTCTCTACAATTTGATGCGTGATGTGCGCGCTCACTCCTTCCTTTCATTTATATATTTTATATTTCGGTACAAAAAGTTTGTCTCCCATATGAAAAACACACGTGGAAAACGAATTAATATTCGTGGAAAATGAGTTTGAGAACGAATAGACAAATAGGCGAAAGATTATCAAAGGAGCGCGCCTCACACGCGATTAGTCATTGCATTGGCATTCGTAATATAGATTTGCACTTGTGCAATTTTGCAGTGTGCCGCGAATGGTTAGTTCACGAGGATGGTGCATTGGCCTATCGGCTTCAGGATGAAGAAAGTATGTGAAAATTTTAGACTCCAATATATTAATGTAAATGTGTACAATAATATTGTCGAAAGTAGAAGAAAAGGATAAGATAACTTTTTACAATATGTAGAGGCTTAAAAACCTTTGAATATTTTACGCGCATATACAAAACATTTGTACCTACATCTGTTATTAACATCTGTTTATTTTAATATATGATTCTTATGATTCATAGTTAAGGAACATTATACCGGCAACAAAACGCGTAATGCACAGGTGAGGGAAGATGTGCCACGAGCCAAAGTCGAACAGGAATTGGAAGCACTGAGATATCAAACTTATATTCAACAACAGTTAGTAACAGCAATTGTATTATTTAGAGTATTTCATATGAGATATTAGTGCTTTAAGATTTTCATTTTTTTTCTTGTCTTTTTGTTTTGCAAAGGGAAGAGAGAGATGCTCTTGTTGCGAGGCAGATTGCACTTTCTCTGGAGCGAGAGGAAAGGCAAAAGGAACGCGAATTACAAGAAATGATGAGATTACAATTAAGATTGGGAGATGAAGCTATGCAACAAGAATTTGAAAGACGTATGCAAGAGGAAAAAGATGGGGTAAATAAATAAACATATATATATACACACACACACACACATACACACATACATGTATGTATACACACACATTTTTTTAAGGAACTGGCAAAAAAGCTACAACAAGAAGAACATGACGGTCCGGAAGACGAGCAATTAATGTTGGATCAAAAATTGGCGATGGAAGCGCAGGATGCCGAATTGGCACGAATGCTTCAGGAAAAAGAGCGTGCAAAAGCTCGTAAAGCACGAGAGAGAGCAAGACAGAAGAAACTAGAGCGTCTGCAGCAACAGGCGGATGAACAGAATCTCACGGAACGACCTCAAAGACCAGACAGGCTAGACTTGAAGGCTTCATCGATCAAGAGTCGAACTCGTTATCCTGCCAATTTTTCTCAGTATTCGGAAGATCCCGAAGAAATCCAGACACTGGACAATCCCAGTGACAATGTACGACAAATGGCAAACGTCGCGACCATTATCGATCCTACTTATAATATGCATCGAGGTACTTCGAGCAGCTCAAGCAGCACGATAAGTCCCACTTACGTTTTGCCGACGCCACCGCAAGAACTAATGGCAGATGATGTACCATGTTACATGCCAATTCAAGGTCAGCGACGAAATCAGGTTCAATCGCCGTCTAATACTCACGAGGAGAAGCATAAGCGGCGAGTTAAAGATGGGTGTAAGCATCAGTAAAAGAAATATTATATAAGTTGAGAGGGATCAATATTTTTTATAAAAATTTATTTTTTTTATTGCCATCAAATAATGACATGAATTAATAAACAGTATTCATTTTTAAGGACTGTCTATAAAAATATAGAATTTTGTTATGTATTAAGCAATATTGATAACATTTATTTAATATACACACACTTTCGCAAAATGTGTGAGTCAATGAATTTCAGAATTTTACAATTATTTCTTTATATTAATAGAATGTACTGCCATATGCGATAATGTAAATCAATACTGCCATACATTGAGCAAAGTATATAATGTGCCTTTTAAAGGGCATTTAAAGGAACCTAAGAGCCTTAACTTAAAATATTAACGAATTACTCAGCAGTAAAATGAGGTTTATAACTGTTGATATCCGAATGGATAGATTGTACCGTCCTCGATTTTCTTTTTATGTTTCTTGATGGTTATACACTCTAATGTATATATAAATATATATAAAGCATATAAAAACACTAGTACATAAATATTATATTTTAATGTTAACACGTTTCTCACGTGTTAAAATTTTTGACATTTTTAATGTAGAAAAAAAGCAAAAAATATAGCTTAGATAATCAGAGAATGATTTGCGAGAGAGATATTTTTCAACTTGATGCATTTATATGTGACAAGTAAGCGGTATTAATGTACAAATATTGATCAACTACAAGAGAATTTATCATTGAATCTCGTAATTCACGTAGATGGGCCAGATATACAAAGTGCAATTAAAACGCATGAGCAAATTGACAAAAAATTGAGAAATTATGTCAACTTTTTTTTCAAATCACGCTTTAAAAATAAAGACTATTTATTAAAAGAATCTTTCACGTTTCCAACACGTTAAAATTTGCTCTTATAACATCACCAATACATTTCCATTACACATCCTTCAACGCTATAAGGGTTCTCTATAACATACTTAATTTAATAATAAATCGTAATTATTTAAAATCCTTTTGTAGTTAGTAAGATAGAACGTAAAGAATGACAATGCATACTGCCAAAGATAACACTTTAATGCTGGCCTTTAAAAAAAGTGTTGAGATGATATAAAGAAAGTGCGTGTACATGTGCGCATTGTGTATGGGTAAAGATCTAGATTCAACAATTCTTGCGTATCACAATGTTTTCTGAATTTTAAAATATGATACGAGCAAGCTTCCAAAATACTTGGGCTTGGATATATATTGTCGATTATAATATATTGAAGGGAAATGTTGGAACTTTGCAAAAAAATTGTTACGCAGAATATACTTGTTATATTTCGCGCGTCTTCAAAAAGAAAAAAATCTTCAATTACCTGTAATTTCAAAATAACACTTTGAATTGTATGAAACGCTTCAAATTTATTTATTATTAATACTCTGTCATTATAAAGGAAGGATCTATTGTATACAATGTATTATTTACTAACTTATATAAGGATTGTGTATTCAGAAGAATAAGAATCTCTATTCAGTAGTTCAAGATATTCCATTGGAATATATATGAATTCTTTTCGTAACGATTATGTGAATTGTAGTGAGAATGGAGTTTTCTCTCATTTGATACTATTATATATTACCTTTCTTTTACATTTATTGTATCAATACAACTATACATGAGTATGTTAATAAATTATTTACAAAGATATGATACATCGTCTTCTTACCGAAAATATTATAGGGGGCTGTATTATATTATATGCAAAGTGTGTAGCAAAGAATCCTGTGCTACAAAATGAAAATCTAGAAATATTAACATAAAAAGGAACTGACAGTAGTATATCTTTTAAAAATGTACGTAAACGGAATGGATACTATTGTAATGATAAAAAAGTGCACGCGCGAATGTCGATGTTTGATATAATACATTTTTCAATTATTTCAATTTTTCATAATCTTTTTTTTATGCTACGATATAGATAAGTAATAATGTAATTTGATTCAATTATGCAGATTACATAGTATCTTTGATAAAAACAATCTTTGAAAGTTTACATTACTGAAGAAAAAAGAAAGATCAAAGTTCGAAAAATAATCGATTTCCCCCGAACAAAACTTAAAATATATTCTAGTCAGAAAAAGGAAAAAAAAATACATTAGCTAATCATCATTCTATCGAAACAAAATTTATTTGCTCATAAAAAGATAAAGATATCAAATTCTTGATCTTATTAAAGTTGTTTTAACTTTGCAAACAATATTTAACTTGTTTGTCCAGTAGAGCACCATTATTAAGTAAAGCAATTGTTTTTCCATTTTCTAACTAGAATACAGTTCAATCTTTCAAGTCAATCTTTTACTCTATGATTATCAGCATTCGTAGTTGTTCATCATCAGAGAAATTACTTTGTACTATATTTTTATCCAAATATAGACGCTGAAACTGGTCAATATCTTTATGTATGTAACGTTTTCTAATATTTTTTTTATTTCACGCACCATTTCGCACCTACAAGTGCTAAAAATTAATCCTTTGCAACGAGTAATCTCGGCCGTTTTGACAGAAGCGCGCATAATAAAAAAAAAATGTAGTGAGACGAAAAATATACGAAATAAATTTACAAGTAAATTGCAAGATTTACAAAACCAAAATGTGCGTGATGTGCAGATTCGCTAGAACTTTCGAGAAATTTTCTTTTTTAATCTGTTGTATTTTTGGATCTTTTAAATACAACGAATCTTTTTCGAAATCGCGATCCATAAGTATTTCTGACTAAACGAGCATGTTGACCGGAATTGACGGTGCCATCAGATTTCTTAATAGTGGGCCATTGTTGTCCTTCCTGATAACAACTCGGTATGAACGAGCTTATTTTTCTGTGAAAAATAAATATAGAATATCAATTAAATTTCTCTTTCTCTCTCGTGAAAAGAAAAAAAATACAAACGATTAAAGCTTAAAAAAGTAAGAGTACACCGCGATGAGAGAAGAATGTGAGAGAAGAGTGATTATCAAATCAATTAATGAATAACAACCTACGATGTTGGTTCGAAGAGATGTTTTTAGATCTGGTTTGGGGCGGTGAAAATACATATTTCGGGACTTCCCCAATGTCTGTAAATTAAAGACCAGGATCTCATTAAACAGTGTTTAATCGATATTTGAATATCAGCTATTCGACAAGTGAATGGAGTTAGTTATGCAGATTAATCGGTCGTAGCACACTTATGTTATAAATTATGTAAAAAGTTGATAAAAATAGAAATCTCTTACGGAAAAGAGAGATAAAGATCAAAAGATAATTTACAAAATTTCGAAAAGCTGTTATTTGTAGAGCGTTCTCTCTCGCAGCATAAGATCATTCATTTGTCAAATTGCAGTCCAGTTACCTTTCTCACTCAATGACACATCGCCCATCTTCTCCGGCAGCGAGAAGGAATATAGATTGCTGGACTCTTGACTCACGTTGGTTTTGCGCGGTCTCCCTCGTCTCGGCTTTGCCGTGTTCTTTTTCGTCTCCTCGATCGTCGCGGTTGATGCTGCTGCCCTTCTTTTAGGCGCTGACGAATCCTGCATGGTGTCTGCACTATTCATCTTTTCAACTTTATCGAGTTTAACTCCATCCTCACTTTCCACGAGCTCTTCCGCTATCGGCGATATCACCGCAATATTCGTCGCGGCCACACTTATGACCCTCCTTTTCGTCTCCATCTGTATCACATCGACGCTGGACGCTCTTCTTTCTCTGACATTACTTTGCATAGCCTTCTTCCGAGCGGATCTCGTCTCTCTCAATGGCGAATTCAAAATCTCCTCCAATTCCTCCGGTATGGACAATACGGACGTGCTTCGAATGCGCGCATTTGTCGTTAATTTACCGATCACAGTCTCCTTCATATCTCTCGTGGCAATACAACTTCCGGACGTCCTCGATTCTTCCTCCTTCTGCTCCTCCTCCTCCTCTTCGGCGACTTCTGGGATGATCTCTTTGACGACACTACTGGACCTACGTTGCCGCCGCGATCCTTCTATGGAGGCCTGCGCCGTCAGCTCCTTAGGTACTGAACTACCGCGTTTCTGAGTCGTTTTAATAGCTGACTGCTGTTTCGAACGTCCAAATCCCTTATCCAAATCCCTGCTAGATGATCTCAATAATGACCTGTTTATCGTTACACCATCCGTTGTACCATCGGACGATACCGAAGACTTTCTCGCACGCCGCGAGGAGGACCTCTTGTTCTCAACGTTCTCCTCGTTCTCATCGTTCCTCGTCAATCTCGTGACGAGCGACGCTGCGCTTTCCGACCTCATCTCATTGTCAACGAAATGGCCCTCAGCCACAGAAGCGTCCGCCTGTAATTCTTTTTTCGCGAAAGAAGCGAGTCTCGTGCTTCTCCTCACCGGTAGTTCGTCCTTGACGCTCTCGGAGTCACTATCTTTCGTCTCAACTCGCAGCATCTCCTTCGTCACAGATGCGCATCTGCGACCTCTTCTCACCGACTGTTGCACGTCCGAATTTCCCGATTGCCGCTCGAGATTCTCGTCCATCGTCACCGAACTCATTTGCACGTCCTTTGCGAGAGAACTCGCTCTGCGGCCACGTAACTTTCCTCCCAATGGGGAATCCATCCTCACCTCTTTCACCGTCGAGCTCTCTCTCCTTGAACGCAACAGTTTTTCAAAGTCTTGCACATGCGGAGACGGAGCTTTCTCAGCGTCTGTACCTGGCGCTGAAGCTATGATTGTCGAATCCGCGCTGTGTAATCCGCGCGAGGAAGGACTCCCTATATATTGTGACAGAGAATCCTTCGTCATTGAGCTCGCTCTTCGTGAACGATTCGTAATTTTCTCCGGTTCTACTTGCCGTGCCGAGGTATTTGCTATATCTTTTGCTGTCGAACTTGCTCTACGTGATCTAGTCACACGTACGGATGAAACATCCGTGTTCTCAACTTGATTCCTCTCACTTTTCGAGATACTTTGAGCATCCGACAGTTTCCTCTCGGCCGTCTTTTTGGATATGGCCTCCTCCTCTTTCTTCTTCTCCTCTTTCTCCTCTTTCTTCTCTTCCTTCTCCTCCTCGTCAATCTTAGTCTCGTCGTCTATTTTGGACAGTTTTACAAAGCTCGAAAAAATTTTGTTCGACTTGTCATCGGCGTCGGGCCGCAGTGGAGGCGTCTTAGCGAGACTTTTCTCCGCAACACTCTCTCTTCCACCTGACTTGTTGACTTGATTGGATTCCTCACCGTTTTTCTTCACTTGGATACTCTGCGTGACGTGATATCCTTGTAAATTCTCTGAATATCTACCGTGTTTCGCTTTTGGCTCTTCAATTTCTCTAATACTGGAATCGGATTCATCGTCCGTAATAATCGGCATGTCGCACAGCGTGTGCTCTGAATGAACAATTGGCATAGACTCCGGGGTCTTTATTTTATTACTATCCGCTTCATTATGTACTACCGGTGTCGTAGTTCTGCTATTCACAGATTCGTCGTCGGTCATATCAACATCATCCATTACCCGCATCGATTCTCGTAAGCCGTTAGGTTTCGTCATGCTGCAACCTTCCGTTCCGTGTCCCGGATTCCAAGTTTCGCGGGACAAACAAGAAGCAGGAACTTGACTGTCTAAATGCATCTGCGTATCCGATAGACTCTCGAATGTCTCCTCGTGATCATCATTATCCTCGCAATCGTCTCGCAATCGAACTAGCTCCTCGTCCTCGGACTCGTCCGAAACAATCGGACTCGATTCCGCGACCTTTTCAGATTCAGATAGTACGGGCATCTCGGAACTTTGTAAATTCGGACTATCTTTCCTCGTAATTCTTCCGTTATTGTATTTGTTGTGTCTCGTACTATCTTCTTGTTTCGCGAGATCGTTTCCATCGCTGCAATCAGATCGTTCAATGTCCACAGGTCTCTTGGACTCGCTTACCACGTTAACATCTTTCTCTATCTCGTACACGTTACTCGAGTCGTCTACCTCCATCGTTCGCTTGTCATTAATGGACGTTTGAGCAACTATAATCTTCGTAAGTGGAGTAGACGAAATGGCAAATTTATGATCGTTACTATCTTTTTCCATGGACGATCTCCATTGTGACGGACTGGTGCGTCCTGATCTCCTCGAGTAACTAATGTCGACGCTGCTGTCAGAGGACAGTACGGTGGTCGAGTAGACGGAAGTGGACATTAACGAACTACGTCTCCTCGGTGTACCTGAGATAAACGGTTGTTTGTTCATCCTTTCGGAAGTCGACCAAGTCGTTGCGGAGGACAAATTTGCGGAGAAACCACTTGATTTCCTCGCGTTAAATTCCTCTGGCACTTGTACGGACGATTGTAAGGCACTTCTTCTGAGACTGGGTCGCGGACGGGCGTAATAATTACCGGAAGTACCGCTATTATCACTCAAAACTGCGCTTTCGCAATACGCTGATTTGCTATTTGGACTAAAGAACGCATCGTTACTCGCTTCATTCGAACTCGGGAGAATATCGGTCTCGTTAATATTCTCTTCTTGCCTCCTTTCCTCCTCTTCTTCTTCCTCCTCTTTCATCCTCTCCTCCTCTTCCTCCTCCTCCTTTTCCTCCTGCTCCTGCACCGGCATCGGCATCTGCACATGCTCCTGCTCTTGCTCCTGTTCCTCTTCGTCATACGCCAAAGCTTTCTTGGATTGATTGATGTTAAAGCGTATTTGTCTATAGACTTTTCTCTCCTTCTCGGATAATCTATCGGTGACCTCCTTTGCTTGGAGCGTAGCGGTAGGAGACTCAGTAAAGTTTCCTACGAGTTGTCTAATCTTCAAAATCGATTGCGGTGTCTCTAGAACACGATCCTTGTCTGTGGAGGCGTTAGGTTTGCGCTTTACCAAAGGTGTCTCGAACGTTTTCATTAATTCCGATTCTTTGGAAATTCGTTTACTCGGCAAGACATTCCCGTCCGATAGCTTCCGACGTTTTATGTCATCCGACAGGTCATCCATATTCTCGTTTTCTTCGTAGATTTCATCAACCGTGCGTTTAGCGCGGTTCTGACTCTTACGTATCAGCGCCGGGAACAACACACAGTTCATATTTACACTGTAACTGTTGAGCCTCAAGGACGTGCAGGGCGCACTGACAAAAGGGATCTGGCTCTTCTCTCCTCGTTGATAGGTTTCTTTGGCCTTGGTGATAACCGTTTCATATATACTGCGCAGCTGGTCGTGGCTCTTGCAATGTGACATTGGTCTGGAGTAGCGCACTTTCAGATCCGCATCCGAATTTGTGGCCGCGGCCGCGTTCGTGGAAAATCGTTTCGTGACATCAGGCAAAGTCGTGTCGTATGCGCCGAGCATACTGAATGACGTGGATTCATTTGCTTTGACCAAGTTAGACTGATATTGTCGTATCGGATAACCGCCAATTACTTCCGTGTAACGGCATCGTTGTAGATAGTATAACAATCGCAAATCTTCCATCTTGTTTCCTTCGAGGAACTTGATAAACACCTCCTCCTCTTCCGAATCTAGGACTAAATGCAGAATTTCGTCGAGCTTGTCGTATTTCTTGCACGCTCGAAAGAAGCTGGTTAGCAGTTGTTCATAGTGACAGGGTGGCCGACGATGGAAAGCAGACTGTACCAGACCGTGCTCCACCGAGAGGCTCATGACCATACCTTGTTCTTCCATGGAGGACAGAGGAGGTTTTCTCACACGAATATATACGAGCGCTAGCTTGTGTTGATTATTACGCACCAAAGTACGCATGATGAGTCTGTGATGCCAATCCTTGATGTCGGAGTCGCAGACTAACTGGCCAGTAACTGTATCGAGGAATTCCTGATAATTTTCGTGATCGAGCAACCAGAATGCCTGAGTGAGCTTGATGAGGCTGGGGCTCATCATGAACGCGGACGGATATTTGATCAGCTGTTTTACTGCGGGATACAGCCGCTGCAGCAGCATAGCCAGGTCCATCAAAAGATAAATTGTAATTTGATGTCTGCAACTAATTTCATTTGCTTCCGTCTGATGACAGTCAGTTAAATAAGATCGTAGTAAAGATTGCAGCGATGGCGGTGGATAGCAGCCATGCATAGAGACGCTACCCTCTCTTTCCCACTGTGCTTTCAATATACAACATTCGCGAGTTATCAGCTCGTCAATAAACAAGTCTTGTTCATTCTCGTCATTGCTGCCATTTTTTTTCTTCAAAAGCTGTGCTCGTTTCTCTCTATAAAGTACCGAAAGCTTTTCATAGGGATAAGGCACTCTTAGTGTTAAAGAGATGGGTAGAGTATTCTTTTCCTCTTTTTGCTCTCGCTCCGCTTCCGCTACCACCGTTCCCTCCATTTCTTCATGTTCATCTTCATCTTCCTCTTCTTCCTCTTCCTCTTCCTCCTCCTCTTCCTCTTCCTCCTCCTCCTCCTCCTCCTCTTCAAAATCTTGCGTTTCGGGCAATAGTCCCACGTCGTAGAACCAAAGGAGTACTTGGAAATACGTGGACACGCGTCTCAAAGTTCTTCGTTGCTTTGTCAAATCCATCGCTGCGGGCGGCAATTTACCCACTACATTTGACAAACATTCCAATTGCTGTGAGCAAAATCGCAAAGTTTTCACGTCAGCTTCGCCAATGCTGCTGCCTGACTGATCAAACAGAGGAATGCAGAGCCGATCCGCAATCATTTTTATCGTAGAAGCTCTCTGGACACCCCACTTGAGAAAAGTGGGATACAAATAAGAGGCACTACCGTCCGACCACTCTATGGCGCATTTTATCAAAAAAGTGGACCATCGTTGTTCTAAGCAGAGCGACAACAACATTTCTCGTTGCGCGTTCTGATCACTGGCGAACGAAAAATCCGAATTGAACGGTACCAGTCCGACGGAAAGACATCTGTGAAACGTATCGAACGGTTGTATCAGTACAGCTGGACCCGCCGTAGCTATTTCACGCAGCAAGTCAGTCTGAATGCCACGTGTCATCCAAAACGTCAATTTCATCGAGCTCAATTCCATCCATTCGAATGACAAGGAGTTGGGATAGAAGAGTTCTTCGGGTGAGCTCGGGCCATTGCTGGAGAACTCTTGCAAACTATGAGGGATATATGCAAAACTTATTACCCGATTGTCACCTTCATTTCGACCACTCGCATCCGATCGTGTACGATAAGTTGCCAATATACTGTTTGGATTCTGGCACTCGCCGATGGTGTGCGGCATTTGCTCTTTATACCACTGATTCAAATCAAACAGAAATACTCTGTCATTGGTAGCGATAAGCAACAAATTATCCTCGCCTCTTCTAGTGACCGATTCGGTCTGTTCCGGATTGGATTCTCTTTCAATGGTACATAAACCGACGACCTTGTCTCCTTCGTTCAGTTCCGTTTCAAACTTCAAACTGGGATCATCTTCCAGATTGAAGTACAAATTTACCTCTCTGTCACAATATTTCCTCTCAAATAACATGGCGTACATTCGCAATATCGGTGGCGCTTTTGATAATTCGTCCTGAAACACTACCCATAGATAATAAAAAGGTCTTGGATCATCTGTGGGTTCCAACAAGGCCAAATGCGTAACTGTCATGTTCTCGTCGATAGGTGTACTAATCCATCCTATGGAACCGTCATTTTGCCAAATTATCACTCTGCCCAAACAGCCGGAGATTAAACAACCAATCTTTATAGAACTAATGATCACGGTGGTCAGACTCTCGTCGAGCAAAGGAGATGATTCGAAATCTTCTCTGTTAAAGCCAATATGTTTTTCTATACCTAAGGAACATATTGAATTTTTAAGTAATATGCCACTGATTAATGTTAATTAATATTAAAATTGAAGATTTGCCAAAGGGATGCATATATGTATATCGTACATGCATCATGGAATAAAATATGTCCCTCTCACCTCTATTCTTTATTTAATAGTATCAACCAATATACTTGAACAAGTACTTAATGTCACACTTACGCTCGTTGAGCAAATTGTAAGCTGCATGCTTTTCTCGAGTGGATTGACGTCTCTCTCTGCCGCGAATTTGTTTCATCGAAGGAAAGTCTACCTCTGCCGGTGACGTTTCGTCCCGAACGACAGATAAATCATGCGTATCCCATATAGTTCTCCGGAGATCAATCATGATATGGTGAAGGTTACGCAAAGCTACACAGGCCATTCCATCCATTTCACTTAATACATTATCGGACCTCTTATCATTAAATTCCTCCCATTCTGCACCACCCGCCACAACACATACTTGTTCTATTCCGCATGGCATCTATAAAACAAAGTAGAAAGATACAATTTTTAAATTGCAATTCTTAACGATTCGAAAAGCGCGTGATTTAGAGGATACTTCAATAATACTTACACGTATAGCTCTTAAGACGCGGGATGTAGTACAATCAAATATACATAATAAGCCAGAAGAATCTTTTAGTTTGCTCGCACAATTATCTATTCCAACCAACAGCAATGGAAATTCTCCAGATTGCGCAGGAAATTGTGAAACGGACGTTACAACGCCACGAAACGTCCAACTGCTAATGCTCTCTCCTATCTTCACATTGAAGACTATCAAGTGACAACCGTAGCTCAGCCAAGCGTATGTTGCATCATGTAGAAATCCCCCACGGCAATCGTTGACGCTGTCGTGCTCTTGGAGGTTCGTAGACTGCGAATACTCTAAATTCTTTAACCAGTTTGACACTGGAAATTGAAGATTCACGATCCTGCGAATCTGCGGAAAGCGAGGGAACAAATTATCAAAAGGACACATATCGATATGTGTTTGGCGAGGAGCTCTTTCACTTATCTCAAATAGGCTCAAAGTAGAAAAATCAACGCTCAATTGAGAATGTTTAAAACTATCGCAATAGAATAGGTTATAGGTCGCGCCAAATAATTGGAATACATGTATCTTAATGTAGTGCGTTACCTCGCAGTTGACTTCCTCTAGCTCCCTCATTTCTCAGGCCAGCTACCGAAATAACATCGGTGAAAGCCTTTGCATTGAAAAAAAAACCGTTCGTGCTGCTTCTCGCGGCGATCGTAAGGAGGTTATGTTGCCGCCAAACCTCACATTTGTTCTCGTAACCGCCCGGGAGGCACGTACGTCATACGTAAGAGATTAAATTGCACGTGCGATTGAAAGTAACTTATTGGAAGAACACTGTGATGGCGTAATTTGATATTGTGTTACATACGAAATTGAGATTACCTATCATTCATTTTGCTACTCTTTCTTTTTCGTTTTAATGCATTTTAAAACAGCGAACCGATACCACTACTACAAGTACTAAAACGCGGCACACCGCAACACACAGTAGCAACCAGCGACAGCATACATGTCATACATGCGTGTTGTGGTAATGGTGTAATATTCTTCCACCATGGATGCGTACTCGTTCGATGAAATGGCCAATCGAAGACTTGTTTCAAATTTTAAAAAGGAATATCTCTGCTGTGTATTGGTGGTACAGATTAGGTTCGTTGAAACAATTTTCGATTGGCTGTTCTATATAAGCTCTCACTATAGTGGGAGGCATGGCATACATAACATCGGAGTGCGCACTCTATATACTTGCTACTATCTATGTACTAAGGCCTGTTCCTTTTTTTAGTTTTACTGCACAGGTTATCTTTATTATCTTCTTTCCTTCATGTTGAATGAAGAAAGATAAACACTCTAATCTGAACCTAGTGCAGCCAGTTTAACTAAAAAGGACAGATCTTTATAACGCATTCTCTTCTAGAATTCTACCAAATTCTACATCATTCTAGATCGGAGAGCGTACTTTCACTTGTGTCACCGATTTTATCAGATATTACATATAAATTGTAATTAATTAACAATGTCTGCGACGAACGCCGAGGACGATCCGTATGCTCACGTTGCGAAGGACCCTCTAAAATTGAAGACTGATCAGACTATCAGCAAAAAGTAAGTAATGTCTAATGTTTCTGCTCGAGCATGTTCGAGGTTAATTAAATTTGTCACAGATTGTCATTGCTTGATTTTTCAATCATTTTTACTTTCTCTCTTCTTGGATACTAAGCGAGATACAAATCATGTGCTCCGTCTTCTTTTTACAGGAAAAAAGATAAGAAAGGAAAAAAAAAGAAGTTAGTGGAGGTGTCAAAAATCATCGAGGAGGAGAAACCTCAAAAAGTGGAAGTGAAGAGAACCAAGGCGGAGCTTGCCTTTCAGAAAATGCAAGAGAAAATGGTGAGCATTTATCTGTTATATATAAACACATAATATCTACAACTATAGTTGTGTTTCAAAAATTACTAATAAGATTTTTTAACGTTGCAATAATTTACAGCAAACTGAGAGGATCAAACAGAAAGCCTCTAAAACACATAAACAACGAGTAGAGGAATTTAATCGACACCTGGACAGCTTAACAGAACACTTTGATATACCTAAAGTAAGCTGGACGAAATAAATTGCAATGTTTCTTAACAAGTTTATTTATGTGCTCATATATTACGTAAACAATTGGTTTTAAGTTAAAAGTATAAAAATGTATGACATTCTACGTATTTGTATTTATATTTTGTATATATCTGTAACTTGCTTTAATTCATTTATTTAAGGATTTAGATCAATTCTATCATTCTCAGTATCATATGATAAATATAAAAATTAATAAAAAATATTACAAGAAATTGTACTTATTTTATAAATTTTATAAATGTATCCTTAATGTTATACATTTAATAAGATTATCGAGTACATTCTACTTTGTTCTCGTTATGTATAATTAAAATATAATTAAGACATGATGTATAAGTATGTATATGTGTGTATGTATATATGTATATTCGGGATTGGGTAGTAACTAGTTAAAAATTAATTAAAAAGTTAAAAACTTTCAACTTAACTTAGTTAATTTTAAATGATTTAATTTTTAACTTTAATTAGTTATTTTTGAAACACAAACGTTAATTTACTATGTTGAATTACTACAAATTTATCTATGTAAAAGAAATAGATTATGAAAAAAATACATTTCTACATAAAAGTAATATTTCTTTGTTATTTTATATAAACTTAATTTACAAATAAAATATTAAATTTCTTTCATGATCCTTATTATAATTGCTTTGAATAATTTAACATTAAAAGTTACAAAATTCTAATTTAATATGAATAATTTTCACAATTAACTTTTAATTTAATCTTAACGTAACTTTTGAGTTAGTTTTTTGTTCGTGTAACTTTTAATGTAGTTAAAATAATTTTATAAACCATTAATATATTACTTATCCAACCTTGACACACACACACATACCAACACAATTTTAAAATATATTATTCTATCAGGCAGTAAAAATATTTAAAATAACTGAACTAAACTTTGTTCATAAATATCCTGATTCACACAGACATAAAAAACTGATGCAATGAATAAGTGAAGAACAACGTTGTTTTTCACGTATTCATCGCATCAGTTTTTTATGTCTGTGTGAATCAGGAGATTTATGAACAAAGTTTAGTTCAGTTATCCACTCCATTTTAAGCGATTTTTTATAATTTATGGACGGACTTTTTCGATATGTCTTTTGAGATATATTATGCATAGTCTACCTATATAAAAATAAATGTAAATAGAGTTCAAGGCACGTGTAACCACATAGTTACAATATAGACGGAACGCTGCTAACGCGATACAAACCATTATGAAAATCACTTACAAGCGCGCATGTGTGATATTTCTTATCTTGAATCTTTATCGCGTGACACTGAAAGAATTAATTGACGATTTCGCCGTCGTGCAAACAGTTATTTACATGTCTTTAAAATAGAATATTGCTAATGGTACGACAATCAAGAACGAAAAATGGTTCTTCGTACTGCCACCATTACCAAAATGGAAGACGTTGACAAAGTTTTCCGTTTGAACCCAAGGATTGGTCCCGTCATCAAAATGCATCGGACACTGATCACGTTCACGCTCATATTCCTGTTAAACGATTATACAGTCAGTGAGCGGAGTTTTCATTTAGAATTGTTCTTTACAACATTTTTGAAAGGACATTTCTACTCACCTGTAATTCCAGCGCAACTGCAGCACCTTCCGTGTAATTTTGACTCGTCACGTCTTGTTTGAGATCACAAAATGGACCAATGGCCTGAGACAAGAGCACTCTGTTCAAATCGGCCCTTTGATATACCCAGCAGCGATATTTACTGAAAGGATCTAATTCGTCGTACGTTATTAGATATGACTTCAAATTTTCCTTCCAATATCCAATGCACTTCATTATGTAATCCGGATCGCCTGTAAAAATAGTAATGACGTCAATAGAGATATACGCGATAGCTCAACAAAATGGGGCTCAATGGGACTCACTGTAAATGTCAACCGGTTTTCCCAAGTGATCCACGGACAAGCAATACGTTTCATCGATGGCGATCTCCTTTTGATCGGTATTGCAAACTGAGAGGTCGGAAATGTTCTGTTTGCAATAAATATTTGGTCGCGGAGATTTAGTAACACCGCCTATAATCCTAGTCTCAAATAGAACGTCTCCTTTTTGATGGAACATAAATTTACCAGCTATCGGGCAACGTACCGGAACGGGATTTTTCGCTAATAAAATGAACAAGTAATGTAATGGGACCGACTATTGTGCCGGAAATATGACAAAATCTAATTTTTATATCGCATTTACCTAAAAACAGATCATACTTCCACGCTTCTTTGTTGGGAAACTGCACCCAAGAACACACTGTATGAAAATCATCTTTTATCACAGCCACTCCACGTCTGTATCGGATAACATTATGATGTCGCCGAACGAAATCAAAACAAACGTAGTCTTTTTGGCTGCAAATGCATAACGCATAAATACGAACGGTTCGTCTTATTAAAGTATACAAGAATACACACACACACACACACTCTCTCTCTCTCTCTCAACAAATTCGCTTAACTTTACGCAAAGAATAAAAAGAAAAAAGTACTCTTCTCACAGACTAGTCTGGCAAACGTACCATCCATCAACGGTCAATCTCGCCATCATCACTCTCGAGTCTCTTTGTTCGCGACAGACGTAAATCGTTCGTCGATAACGTCCCACGTCTGGATACCAGGTCTCGATGATGTGCGTTTCATTAATGAAAATGTCTGCGTCAATATTAGCGGTGTTTATCCAATTTCCAGACATATCCTCGGGCAATCGGCAACCGGGCTCGACTACCTCGGCCTTAACCGGTGTGATCCGCAAACGTTCGGGACTCTTTTCGACGGTCTTGAGAGTATTACATTCCGCGGTGATCGAAACACCGATGTACAAATCGTCATCGCGATTTTTTAAGAAGCATCTGTACTTCTCGTCCTTTCGCGACTCCTTTGTGTTTGCCACCGCGAAGAAATGATTCTTGTCGACAAACCAATCGCCCAGGCAGCTGTACTCTACCACTGAAAAATGATGGTATCTGTATCTATCGGTTGCAATATCAAAAATGTGTACGATGACATGTTTCACAAAAGCATTTTTCAAATGGAAAAAAAGGATCTAATTACATCCGTCAAAGGTTCCTTTCATTCCGGGACATTGCTTGTAAGTGATATTGAATTTTTGATTGGTTATGAGAAACTGAGTGCCCGCGGTCTGACAAGATTTTATCTGTGCATCTGGATGATTGCATTCTCCTGTAAATCTAAAACGATTCTGAAAAAAAAGGTAATATACACATGCATCTTTATTACATAATTAATTACATAATAATACATAAAAAGACTAATACCATGCAATTTTTTAATCTTACTTGATAAGCAAACTGCCAAACTCCTTCCAGAGAAGATCTGCAGTTCACAGGCACGTAATTCTCAGAGAATAACGTTATCAATTGCTGATTCGCATTTAAACCTACACATACATTATCCACAGTAGGTTCTCTCCCATTGGGCAGGTTCACGCAGCTCACTGCAACAAGATGATGACTACAACTGACAAACTCATGGATTACACATCGCTTACAAGTCGCAATATGGGCACTATTCCAAATTAACACAGACTAACTCATCACTTGCCTTCGAGCTTCTCCAATACGTTTACCGTCCTTACAATCAGTTTCACACAATGATAACAGCTATCGTACCCGATTGGTGTGTTAGAATCTCGAAATACAAATGTGTAATTAACATGATATTCCTCTCGCACATTTACACATATGCCTCGTTCAGTCATACTGTTGGCGTTTATTTCCGTTAAGGTATTTCTGCCATTTTCCCATGAAAACCAAGATCCTCTGATGACCAGTGGAATTTGGCAACCAGTCGTATTCTGAATGCCTGCAACTGCCAGATAATATCTCAATAGCACATGCAATTACATTTGCATACAATTGAACATGATTTAATAAGAATAAAAAGTAATTTAATGATAAATAAATATATATATATATATATATATTTATATATATATGT
>QKQZ01048753.1:0-11567 GCA_003595255.1 Solenopsis fugax
CCCTCCCCCCGCCGAATCCCTCGCACTGCTGGACAACTGTTGCTGGTAGTGCATCCATTATTACAGCATTACGATTTGCCGTCGCGCCGAGTATGTGCAGTCTTATGCATATATGCAGGAGAGTTCGTGCATGTCCGTCGCGTTATAGTTCGCATGCTCTCCCTCTCTCTCTCTCTCTCTCCCCACGTGTACGTGTAACGAAGTAACGGGGATGCGCGCATTAACACCTTTCTTCGACGTCGCGATGTACTTATTTTCGGCACGTGTCCGTCCGCGGCACGTACACGACATTAAGTCTCGTAACACATGTCACCGTACCGATCGCATCGTATTCAGATCACGGGGTGGGAGCACCAGGCGAACCTTGTCATGTCGTTGCCTTGTTCTTCGCATCCCGCTGGCGAGACCCCGAGTTTCAGAATCGAGCTGACTCGCGACTAATGGATCGAGCATCTTCGACGCATCTCGGTTACAATTGTGACAGCTTTCCGGTTATTAATCGCGAGATCGTATCCCGTGGAGGTGAACGTACGCGTGCGTTTCGCAGGTATGCCATTTAGAGATACGTATCTGTACGCGCGCGCGTGTCTCTATTCAACCGCACCGAGAAATGACAAAAGCACGTGTATGTACACACGATGCACACCACGTATGTATTGTACCATCGTCGGGTGGCCTTACGCGATCGAATCGAAACGGCCAACCAGCCAGCCAGCCAGCCAACCGGCTTTATTATTACGCGGTGGCACCGTGCAATTCGCGCGAGCCGGAGCTTAACGTCCGTAAAGCACGTAGGCATTATCGCGCGAACAAGGGGTTCCTTTAATATTTCGATCAGCGCGCTCGCGAGTTATTATCCTCGCAAATCCCGCCGCGGGCCGGCCCGTGCGTCCGCATGAAGACATTACACGAAAC
This sequence comes from Solenopsis fugax, assembly GCA_003595255.1. NCBI lineage: Eukaryota > Metazoa > Arthropoda > Insecta > Hymenoptera > Formicidae > Solenopsis > Solenopsis fugax. The sequence goes on from QKQZ01048753.1 coordinate 916, forward strand.
CCGCACCGACCCGCCGAAACGTTCGAACTCCGTAATTACGACCGCTGCAGGGGAAAGGGGCGACGGGGTCGGGGGATCGGGAGTCGCGCGTGACAAAGGTAATTGCTCCCGTGTTAATTCTCGCCGAACGTATCGACGGCACGTCATAATTCAGCAAGTTAGCTTTGCGAGAAACATTCAACTCTTAATTTTGCCCCGCCCATCGTCTGTATCTGTTGATCTCATATTTGTTTTGTAGACTTTTTGTATATAGAGCTTTAACCCTTACGCTGCTGGAATTTTTTTCATAAAAGTAATGGTTTCTTTTTCTCAAGAATTTTTTTATATAAGTAACACCCACGGCGCAGAATTTTGAGATTTGTGAAGGGCCATAAAAGTGGCTTTTCCGGCAGAGAATGTAGAATCAAATATAAAAAAATTTTTCTTTTCTCAAAAATAGTGTATTTGGGGGTTTTGGTACAGTTGATTCCAATTCTGAGCATAGATTTGTGAAATTTCAAGTCCTAGGCGCAATATTGACAACATAAATGAATATAAACGTATAGACTCATGTAAAGAACTTTCCTTTAACATTCCCCTGGGCTAACGACGTGGACATAAAAAGTTTATAGCTCCTTTTTGACTTTTGAGTTTTTTTATTTGGTATTTCTTAGGGAAAGATAGCTGTAGTCACCGCGCCGTGGGGAGGTTGTTATGTTTCGGCGATGTGAGCGTGAACAAGCCCGAAACTGACACCGGAGAACCGTACAATGCGTATATCATGTATGTTTAATGATATATAAAATACTTCTCAAAATATTAAGAAATTTATGAAAAATATTAGATCGTTTTATATTGGATTTAAAAGTAGTAAAAAAAATTTGGGAACAATTTTCTATCTGGATAAAAAATTACTTCAATAAAAAGTAGACTGTGCTCTAATAAAAATACAATTAATAATGAAATAAGAAATAATGAAAAAAATCTGAATTGTTTTTTATTTAAGTATCTTAAATATTCAAGATAATTTATGTAAAGTTTCATTGCGAAGCAGAGATCAGTTTTGTAAAATAAACAAAATTTATTTATTTATTTACAAAATAATTAAACATTCACAATAAAACTTTGTAATTAAATGTTTATTGAAAAGTATTTAAAAAGTTCGAATTGTATAGATTATTTTATATAAAACAAAAAAAGATTTAGGTACACGGTGTTAATAGGATTTGTAAGCTCTTATTGTAAACAATCCTTTTTCGCAGTGTGGGAAAAATGAGATTTTCGTTACCACTGTGTGAAAAAAATTTCTTGACTTTTATTACAATTTTAGTATTAAATTTTTGAGGTCGCTGAATCTGAATATATGATGTCAGAATTTTAAAATTCAAAATGGCAGATTCAATATAGCGAATCAATATTTGGAAAGATAATTGGATTCTTATAAAAATAATTATTCTAAGCAAAATTTGATCTGTTATTTGGAATAACAAAATTCGACATATTTTGATTCAGCTACTTCAATAATTTTGGAGTACTCATTTTTTACAAAAATTCAATTATTTTTCCAAATTTTGATCCACTATTTTGAAGTTTGAAAATCTGATATTATATGCGGATTCAGCGACCTCAAAAACTGTAGGATATCAAGTTTCAAATTGCAAAGGGTAAATCAGTTTTTTTTAGCTGGTATATGTGCTACATACATTGTGAAGGGGTTAAACGAATGTCGTATGAATATCATAATGCTATACTGAAAATTGCAAAAGTTTTTACACAGTACTTTTTTTCATACGTTAAATGTCCATTCTCGATATCTCGCCATTTTCTTATCTGCGATAGCTCTTATCGGGACAAAGTGTTCGCAAAACGAAATCTGGAAGGTACATAATGCTTAGAGGAGAGGAGGATTTACGACGGAATCTGATGTCGTGGATACACACCGCCCCAAGCGATCAATCATCTCTTTCTCTCTCTCTCTCTCAGGGAAATAACGAGGACACACTGTTATTTAAGACGTAGCGATTTTCCTAAAACGCAAATTTGACACGCACTAACGATTCGCCGAGGGGTTGGTCTGTAGATCAGTAGAGACTCGCGAGACACGTCAAATTGCAATCGTCGCGATCGCTTTCATATCTCTCACGGGGTATGCAAAACCGGTTTTGCACTCTCGAATCATTTTCATCATAGACACCGCGAGAATGATCGACACAAATAAACGGGAGATTCTCTAATTATCCAATCGGAGAGAGCCTCCGTTCTTTTATCGTCGCTTGTACATCAAGTCTGAATACAGAATGGTGCCCTAGGCAATCGCTATCTCCGATAACTTCTCGCAAGGTAAACCAGGGTTTTACTGACTTTTATAATTGGTACCAAACGCTTTTCCATTCACTAATTTTAAAAGCAGCTACTGAATGAGATATCTGCTCGCAGAATATATAAATAACTTGTACAATACATGAGAGCTACTAAATGAGAAATTTAATAACGTTAAAGAAATTAATTATTAATATTAATTTATTGTATATAATTTTAAAGTCAATCATTCATTAAAAAATTTAAATATAAATATAAGATAACTGTATCCTCTATAACTTATAGTACTCAATATGGCCTACTTGCTGTTTTTAAGTAGTTACAAAGTGAATTGAACAAATAACGTCGTACAAGCTATCAACATGACTTGTTTGTAACAATTGACTACTCAATTTGTGTATTCCGTTGATGATAGTGAAATAAAAAATAAAATTTTCTTAATCGGTCGAATATCTCCAATTTCTTAATTGTGTTTCGTATGATCTAATATTTCGTGGGAATGGTACTGCTTTCTACTATCGAATGAAAGAAAATACAGACGAACGCATTTTCGATGCATGGCGGGTCTCTAGAAGGACTCAATATCATTGGACATGTGGCATGGAGGAGATCGAACCTAACGCGTTTTGCGGTCTCGACAAACGCGTGCTGGGTCTGGTGGGTATAACAGAATTCATAAACTGGACTCATTGTGGATTCAGGATTTGACGAATCTTGAGACGCTCAACGTGTGGCGCAATCAAATCATCGAAGTTGATACGCGATTATACGATTTATTGACGAATTTGGAATTCTGGGACATCGCGCACAACGAGATGAACGTTTGTCTGCCTTGCTAAAGAAACTGCTTGCAACTGAGAAAGATCTATCTCGCTAGCATCCCGTGATCGTACCGATGCCGTCGCTCAATGGCGTCGTACTTGGATAGCAATCACATCCGTTTCATCCAGGACTGGGGCAGTGATTTACTGATCGAAGAGTTTTGCCCAAATACTTGAACCAAATGCCGGTAATATCAACGACAGCGCTTTGTACAAATGCGTCGATCGCAAGATCGGAAATGCTGCAAACTCTCTAGCCGGACTAAGTGAAAAGATCCGAAAACTCTCGAGAAAAGAATTCACTGAGTTGGAAACCGAAATCGCCGTTTTGAAGAAAACCGAATATTAATTTATCAAAACTTACAATTTTGTATAATCTTTATAAAATTGCGTTATGTTAATATATGAAGCGTCTTGCAGCGATAAATTTTGCCGTGACTTGTAATAAAATTCAATATTTTTTAAAATCAAGATTAAATACTGTAATGCTTGTTGCCCGATTACAATTGTAATCTGACGTAAACAATAGCTCAAATTTACTACAATGAGCTTTGATGAATCGATAAGACCACTTGTTCCAATGTGATGTGAGTGCGACTTTGAAATTATATGACTCTTCAACAAGATGCAAATGATATGATTGAATGCAAACGGAATAAAAACTTTCCAAATTGAATTAAATATCAAATAAACGATCAAAATAAATGCTTCGATTTTTAATTCTCCCGCGTAAGAGGCAATCGGTAATGCGATTATTCGCGTTTGAAACGATTGAAATATTATACAGCGATGCGCTGTGTAATAAAAATGACTACTTTGATATTCAGTCGTATCATTTATATAAATATATGATAAAATTTCGAATATTTTCAATAAAAGTTAAAGGTTTTTCTCCGCATAAAAATATTTTTTATATATATCTGATTATGTTTAAGAGCACATTTAATTACACATACTTTCTCATTGTTTTTAAACTTGAGCGTATTATTCACACGAATGTATGTACACTCGAGTGTTCTTTTCTTATGTAATTTAATTTTCTATTCAGCTATACACGTTTCGAATTATGTAAAGTTATTCAATAGCATAGCATTTTGTTAACGTGAGCATAGAAACGCTGGTAATACAGGCACTATTGAGATTTTCTTATTGAAATATTTTTTCGATAAATCGATTGTCTCTAGAGGGCTGCGTTCAGAAACATTAAAGATATCATTTTACAGTTTGTGATCTATCTTCTAATTAAAATAAGTTAGCATTTACCTCTATCTTAAAATTTTGCAGTTATATTTTCTAACAACTTATTCTTCTTTCTAACAACTTATTTTTAAAAAATTTATACCTTTGTAGCAAAATACTGTTTTTTTTTAAACAAAACCAATTTTTTAAATTTATTTGTGTGATAGCCCATATTATTACCCCTGTTCCTTTTCGACTAATTATACAATTTCGTCACATTTTTATAAGTCACGTTCTAAGAAATAAATATTTCATAATTTTGAGTTTAAAATTAAAGTCTATTAAACAACATTTTGATGAATTTAATCGTTAAGTTTTAATATCAAATATTATTAAAAAATTTATTGAATAAAATGTAAATGGATGCCCATAATATCAATCTCCTCATGTGTCTATAAATCTTCCCTTTTTTGTTCCTTCTCAATTAAAGCGACAAAGTTCACAAATATCTCTATATGCACTTCCGACCCGCAAGGTATTCGTAGCGATCATAGCAACGTGTCGCGAGCGTATTAAATCATCCCGTGGAGCCCCGATTCTCTCCGCAACAAGACAAGAACATTTCGGTTCAATCGCCATTTATCAGTGTCGATCAAAAAAAGTGTATCGCGCGTACGCATACAGTAGATCGCACGCGTACAGTAGATCGCACCCATTTCGCATAAGAGATCTTTAGAGCGGTTTCCGTGATCATGAATTATTTCAAGGTAGCAAGGTGAGCCGGAAAAATAGAAATAGTGTTAGAGAAGAAGACTCGCTGGTAATCGTAAAAAAGTTTTGTTATGATATTACTGTTGCTTATATATACTATAATAAAAAACAGAAGATATTTTGATGCTAATGAGAAAGAGTTGATACGAATGTACATTTTGTAGATTGCAAAATTCTTTAATACGTTTGTTGTCCGGTCACAACTTCAATGAGTTCCGCGACGAGATGAATGCTAAGATTTGATGATTATGAAAATTAAAATAAGTAAATGATCCTTTCGAGAAATTGAATTCGAATATTGTACTTAGATCTTATAATCTTATTGTAAGATTATTACGAGAAATCCCTAGAAGAGGATTATTGCCCCCATGAAGGTTTAGCTTCCTTATTTCAAATTATAATAAAAATAAAAAAAATGCTAAAGAAAAAAATTTCATTGTCCATTGTAACAGATGCAATACGTCATAAAATTATACATATTGATAATTAACAGTTTTTATAACATCTCACAAAGTTCACTATCACATGCTGTAGATATGTTAATGAATAGATTATTTCGCTTCGTTTTCACGAAAATACTCGCGCGAAAATAAGGCAAAGAATATTGCAAGGCACAATTCTGCATACATTGTTTTTATCATAGAAATATTTTTTTCTGGGACTCAAATAAAAGCCTTCTCTTATATATCTTCCGCTACAGCGCATTCTAGAGTCAAACAGCAAATGCGAGGCATTTTTTCTTAGGCATCGGCCGGTGATGGGATAAATCGGTTTATTCAGTCGTTTTATCGCGTGATCCATGACGGATTTCGCGATGATCGACGCGATTCGTAAAGTCGAGGCGAGGTAGAAATACATACACGTACGCACAGTAGCCATGTGGAAAGGACATTGTTCCACCTACTGTGCGCGAGGAAACTACCGGTTCTGCGTGATTTATGGAGAGGGTGCCCGCTGTTCGTGCTGCCGCACCGCATCCTCTGGGTCCTCCTCTTCATCGTCGTCGTCTCCGTCTTCGAGCTCCGTCCTCGTCGCAGTTTCACCGTGAAGCATTCTCCGTATGCAGGGATTGCTCCAGTTCCCACGTGGCGAGGACTATGCTCCTCTCTATCTCCGATCCTCCAATCCTCCGTCCCTCTTTCTCTTTCTCGCCTATCCGCTCGCCTCGCTCCCCGAGAGCGTTCTATGGTTCTCTCCCGCCCGCCGATGCGAGTCATACCGCACGCTACGCGCGGTTATCTATGCGCCGCGCTGCACATGCATGCCCTACTACGCACGCCGGTATCTACCGATGCTGCACGCGGTGCATTAACATCGCCGGCTGCAACCCGGAAATCCGAACGTAACACGGGCTCGATGAAGCCCCGCGTACCGCTGTACCGCGTACCGCGTACCGCGTACCGCTCGTTGATCTCGGCGAAAGCTCGGCGATGCGAGACGCCGCCGCCGCCGCCGCCAGATCTCCGAGATCTTCTCGAAATTAACAATGCCGACGCAACGATAGTTACACGAATCGCATCGCGTTCCTATGCAACACGAATAGAGACGCGTTATTAGAAAATGCAGAAAATAAGATATACATCTTATCATCGAGTATCTCGTAGCGAATCTCCTCGAGCCACGTCATACGGCCATCCCCTTCGTTCCAATACACCTAAAATCAAATGGGGATTCAGCTTTTCAGGCTTTATTCCGTCGGCGATGCAACCCAGGCAACCCCATCGGCAGGATCGTCAAATCATCGTGCACGAAAGAGAACGTAAAAATCAAGAGAATCCGAGCGGTACATCGTCGATACACCACGATTCACCTGTCCGCTTCACCAATACAACGCTCTTTTGTTCGACAAATAAGAGAGATAGAGAGAGAGAGAGAGAGAGAGGAGGGTGGCTGTGCCTAAGATGAAAGCAGGCGAGCCTCGCGGCCGGCTGGAGTCCCGCCAAATAATATACCAGCGCCCTATCCACGCCTCCCGCACAACCACCCCTCTCTTCCTCTTTCCGACGAGGCAGCAGCCGTGTTACTATCGGCTATACGAAAACCCCGTTGGCCCGCCGGGGTACTTTTATGTTTATTACGAGGACATGAGAGAAAATGCGGACGAGGGAGAGATTGCCAGTCGACCGAAACGAAGGCGATAGAAAGAGAAAGAGAGAAAGAATGATGGATATCCGTTGCTGTTACGTGGCGCGTAGTCGAGGAGCCGGAAATGATTCTAGCCTATATTTCGGCTTTTGTCATACCGCAAAACAGTAAGCCTCTTCATCGTCGTTCTTTCACCGCGTGGAAGAATTACACCGGTCTTTTCCGCGTGTCGCCATCCTCTGGATTCCGTCGACGCACTTGCATTTTCCATCTGTAACTGTCACCGGCCGAGTATCTATTCACTTGAGAGAGTTGCTTTATATCCGCGAAGAAGGTGCTCCTCTATTATATTTTCTTAACAATGTTTATCTTAATCATTGACGAAACGCGTGAAATAGCAATACAAACGAATTATGTAAATTATCCTATATACATAATCCTATTATCCTATATATATAAAATCATGTCGACTTGTAGCAATAATTACACTGCTTTACAAAAAATGCTTTTTTTTTAATTATTTTGAATCGGACAAGGTGCTTCTTACAGATTTTTGAATACTAAAGACGACGCCGAAAGCTAATTTTCACCAGCATGTCAGGTTTCAGAAATAATTAAAGTTTAATGTGCAAAAATGGCTCTTTTTACGATATTTGAATTTTTTTTGTAAAAAGTGTCAATGTTATCTTGAAATTCTGATCAGAAATCATGAATGGTACTATATATTGTTCATCCCCTATAAAATGCATTCTTTTTATTTCGGTGTCTTACTTTTTTTTACTCATGATATGAAAGATTTAAGTATAGAGTTTTGCTGAGACAGCAAATATTCCGCTTAATTATGATGATGAAGTGATATATTACATATCTTATAACATTCGTAATTTAGGGTTATTGATGCATATGCACAGTGTAATTTATCCTGATAGATTCCATTAAATATATTTATATAGGGTTATTAAGTATACGCGATATTTTCAATTGCATTGACAATATTCGCTTGTACGTTTATTCTGAATTTTTCATAAAATGAGAGAAACTATGAGAAGCTACGGGAGTAGGGCGGGATAAGACAAAATAAATCTTATTAAAAAGTTTCTAAAAGATCAGATGTGACATAGGCACGTGACGCGGCATGACCGCGCTAATTTACAAATAGCTTTCTACGATTTTTGTCACGAATATTTCTCATGTCTCAACTTGACGAACAATTTATCTTCCCTCCTACATTTTTTTCTCTATATTATAATTATATTATTACTATATAAATGCCAAATACAAATGATAATAATCATAATAATAACGCAATTTGCTTGCGTACAAGCGGATATATAAAATAACAATGATAAACGACAGCTTTTTAGAAGAGAATAAACAAGAGACGTTCACTATCAAAACACGCGAACGGGAAGCTACGGATGAATTTGGGAACGACGATTACGGCTTTTCGCAATTTCTCGTCGCTTTTTTTCGCGCCATCCGCTCCCTTTTTCCGCCTTCGTGTAACGAAATGTAAAAAGAAGAGAGAGAGAGAGAGAGAGAGAAAAAAAGAACGGAGAAGAAAGTAGTTCGCGGCGTGCACGAGCCGGCTCTCTCGCGTGTAGCCGAGTTAAACCGACGCGGCGGTGATTGATGACGCTTCGGTGTAACGATCGCCTCTGCACCCGCGAACGTGGCGCCGGGTTAGGCTCCACCGGGAGACACGGACGAGAGAGAAAGAGAGTCGGGGTGGAAAGGAACCGCGGGAGAGTGGAAGGAGGCGAGGCAAGTGAGACAGATGGACGTAGGAACGGACGAAGCCCCTCGTTATCCTCGATTTTACAGGAATTAAAGGGCCGATTACGCGCGACCGCCACACCCGCGATTAAGATGGGCGCGGATTAAAATCGTGCCGCTTGGTGATTTTACATCCGACCGAACGTCGCTCGCGAGAGCCACCAACGTATTTCACTTAACTCGGAGGGACTCTCGGCTAACTCGAGATGATGAACAATTAACATTAACGTCGCGTTCAATCATACTAACGATTGACGATTACCGTACTCCGCCGCTGTTTTTTATTTTTCCATTATTTACTTCGTCGAAACTGATAAAAAGCGAAAGCGAATAAGTTGTAATTGTAAGTTTTAGTTTGTTTTTTTTTAGATCTGTTTTTTCTTTATATTTATTTTCTTATATTCAACATGGGAATAAAAGGTATGGAAGTACAAAATTTGTTTAATATAAGATTAATAAAAGAGTATATTATTTTAATTATACATTTTTATCCTTTAATTCTATTTATATTAATTATGTAAATATAGAAAGTAAAATTAAGATAGTATAAATTAAAATATTATTTTGTGGAATTAAAAATATATGTAAGAAGTATCCTGAATTATTAGTAATATTTATATACTTAGTATTACTTTTATACTTAATTTAAGAATTATTTTATACTATTATGATTTAGAATTATACTAGAATGAATATTGTTAAGATATAGATAAATAAATATTGAGTTTATTATTTTAATTGATTATCTTTATTATTTATTAGATTAAGTTATTTAATTTCTTCAATAATTATATTATATAGATTAAATCATGAGAATGAAAAGTTCATTGAGCAATTTATTTATTAAATTATTATACTTATTTTTCTATAATTTTGATAATTATTAAGATAAATATTATTAGAATTTTATTTGNATAATTTTGATAATTATTAAGATAAATATTATTAGAATTTTATTTGGGCGGGATGGTTTAGTTTCTTATTGTTTAATAATTTTTTACATTGAGAAAAAAATTTGTTAACTTGATTAAATTTTTCGACTTAATTAATTTTCTTCAATTCAAATATTTTTTTAATATTTAAATTGAATATAAAAATACTGGAACTGAAAAAATTTAACTTAAATACATAAATACTTGAATCGAAGAAATTTAATCAAGTCAACAATTAATTTGGTCAAATTAACAATTTTTTTTCTCAGTGTATGGATACTAAAAACATCGTTTTTGAAATTGATATAAATTTATTTATCAATTTTATTTTAAAACTTCATAGTAATGTTTAATTGAGACTAGAAATATACCTAATCGACTCTGATTTTCTGAGTAAAATCATAAGATACTTGAAAATATAATTAATGATCTGACTTAACAGAAAACATCAATCTGGAATAAATGGCATGGATCATTACATATCATGTTATATAGTTTCCGAGTACAATAAAAAAACTGTACAAAGCACTTCTTTTGCAATTCGTAAGTCAGTAGTAAATTTATGGCGAAATTGAAAAATTTATCGCGGCAAACGAACAGAGTGAAGGGGTGAGAGGGGGGGGAGAGAAGGGGACGACACAGAACGGGCAAGAATTTCGACGGGCGAGAAATTTATCGCCCGTTCCACCGAATTCGCCGGAGATGCCGTCATTCGGGCTGTTAACTGTCCCGCTGATAATGGGAAACGTCTGAAGACAGTCTGGTAGATACGTGTATATATATATATATA
>QKQZ01048760.1:0-11522 GCA_003595255.1 Solenopsis fugax
GCCGCACCCGCGCCGCGCCGCCGTGCTCCTTGACCTGTGTGAGTAAAATGGTACACGCGCGCGTTCGGGGATGAAAAACAGAAAATCCTACCTCGTCGTCTCCTCGTAACGCGACGTAGGCGTCGTCGCGTGAGAGACGTCATCTCGCAAATTAGCTAATCTATCTTTATTGTCTTGTCTCTAATTCTTTTTTCCTTTAAATGACCATCTCTAGTCTTAGAGACGGCAATTCGCCGAGAGATACAAAAATAGGCGCTGCTGCCGAAAATCACCGTTTGCGAAGTTCGTGAAGCGGAATATATCTCGGAATATTAAAGGAAATTTTCAGTCAGTTCTCTCGAAAGTGTTAAATAAGTGAAAATCGAGGGCGTCAGACTTGACTCTCGAGCTTTCCAAACTTGTTCGTGGAATCTTTTGCGTAATTTACAGGCGAAATTCACAAAAGTTAAATCCGCCTGCGTCATGACGGCGAGACGACGCGACGCGACGCGACGCGACGCGACGCAGTGCAGCGGCTGTGAGAGAGGATCGACGGTGAAATGGAGAACGTTTAAAGTTTATCCGGCGCTTCGCCGTGCACGTAGACGCGATTAAACTGGACCGCTACCTCCATTGTCGCTTGAGCGTTTAATTGAACGTACTGCGTACGCTCCGCGTCCAAAATCGATGCGTAGAGCCATGACGTAAAGCCAATAGGGACGAGTTCATCCGTGAAATATTCAAAGACGGGACAAGTGTCCCATTATGGGTGATATATAACGTGTGCTGCGACGACAGTCCTCTTACTCACCGATGCCTTCTCTCCCTGCACGCTCGACTACTGCTGTGCGCGAAATCGATACCTTAACCGGAAATATATATAAAGCAGCGCCGTTAAAACTGCTAAAATATTTTCGCTCGCCGAGACTAAAATACCGACGCTTTCACTCCCTCGCGAGTGTCTGACTGCTAATAAGATTCGCGATATATTCAATTAGGATCGAAAGCGACGGTAAAAAAAAAAAAAAACTCGCAATTTCCGTTTGTCTCGCGTTCTCGTGTTATTTTTTCTCCCTCCCACCCCCTCGATATTATTTTTGCATCGCGTCACGGGAGAGGAAGATCGGATATATAATTTCGTATTAAAACAGCATCGAGAGACGATAATTATTCGGCGTACGTGTACGTTTAGCGATGCGTGCAGAGAGAGGATAGGTCGAAGAGTATCCGCGCGATTATTATCGTCGTCGAATCCGCGCTGTCCGTGTCGTCGGGCCCAGTCCGACTTCCGGAGGGGGGGGAGGGTAGCGTCTACTTGTACGCGTTTTACTTTTATTTGCGTATTCTCCACCCCACCGAGCTATACCTTTCTTCTCCCGGTCGTAGTCTGAATTGATTAAAAATGCATCGATTCGGTCGCGCTTCGCGTAGCAGGCTCGTTTTATTCGAGCGAATAAAAATATCCCTGACGAAGCGAAGTCACCGGAGCAACTGCCGCGCGATCCGTTGCCGCATCCCCCACCTGAAAGAGGAGGGGGTGGGGAAAAAAAAGCTTTCTGTGCGTAAACGCTCGCGTACAAAGGGCGAGTTCAATAGAATAGGGAATTTACGGTATTTCGATAAGAATGCAGTATCGGGCGGCGCTACGCTTTTGACATCGGGAGTGTTTTTGACATTGATATCGTTTACAGTATCCTTTATATGTTCAGCCGGCAAAAGAACGGCGACGGAGAGTGTACCTTGTGAGAGGTAGAACTTGCAGGGAACGCGAGCGCGAGCGCGTGCTTGCATCTTTTCAAAAGAACGGAGAGACTGACTTATTGAAGATGCAGAGCAAACGGGCGAAGCAAGCACGATTGGCATTATTAGCTGTAATAAAGCTCCGCTGCTGCACGCGCAGCTAGAGAGATAAAGCTCTACTTTTCGTCCTTCGCGAGTGAGGATTAAATTTAGCATTCCCGCATGTGAGAGACCCCGGACATTTCCGCTTCGATTCTTTCTCTCCCGTCAAGCGCGTCGACAATGATGCTCAGACGTGTCAATTAATAAATGGCGCTCTCGACTGCGACGAGCCACCACACACGCACGTACACGCACGGAGGGTGCCTCTGCCTTCAACCGTGCAACGACTGCGATGCCGGTTGTTGCGGCAGCGGCACATTGTTACGACCGCAGTTGCGGTCGGTCGAATCGGATCAGATCGGTTCGGTTCGGTTCGGGGCTCGCGTCACCGAAAGTCCAGTCTCTCTCGATGAAAGCCGGGGGAAAGAGAGCGAGGGGGAAAGAGAGCGAGGGGGAAAGAGAGCGAGGGGGAAAGAGAGCGAGGGGGAAAGAGAGCGAGGGGGAAAGAGAGCGCGAGAGAGAGAGAGAGAGAGAGAGAGAGAGAGAGAGAGAGAGATTCGGTCGACGATCCTCTCGGGCAGCTTCCATCACGTAGCATATAACGGATCTGCAGAGAGTGGTGCGACGATTGGCGATGCGAAGTTGGCGTGTCATTCAGGCCGGTCAACGCTGTAGCCGCAATCTTTCGCCTGTCTCGACTGTATCCACAAAGTTGCAATCGCTACGCTTCAATTCACTTCGCTTCATCACACCCCCGCTCGTAAAACGCCGCGTCCTCGTCGTCGTCGTCGTCGCGGTCTACTCTCTTTCTCGCATACCTCTCTTATTTGCATACTCCCGGTAACGGTATCTAGAACACGTATCAATTAGCGAGCCGGCCGGCTGTTTTATCCGTCGTAGACCTGTTATCGCGAGCGTGCTGCAAAGGTTGGGCAACCGTTTTCGATTCTACCTGCACGCCGTGTATGATTGGTTCCCGATCGGGTCGCTCGAGAAAAGGAGCAGAACCGAGCCGACGATATTAATTTCATGATAACAGTTATTCAGGTTTGCGCCGTTATTTGCCAAGTAAATAAAGTTGTACCCGCGCGCAACTACACCGTCGCACATACTCTCCCCGCATATTTTCCGCAATTTTTTCCATTTATTTCTTACATTTCTGCGACAGGTAAACACGCGATAATCTAATCCTGATACTCGACTCGTGAGTTCTTTTTTTTTTCTTTAAACATTTTGTATTACGTAAAGTAAGTAAGTGTTAACTTTTTCGACATTAAGCATCTATTTCAGACGTGTGCACAAATGTCTTTGTACGCGTTTTCCATTTTTGTATTTATGTAGACATAAAACTAGATTACTTTGAATGATATAACGAGAGTCTCGAAAATTTCGTGAAAGTGTAGAATCTTTCGAAAATACATTTTTTATTATCTTTAATCATTACAATTTTTGCTCTATTTCTTTATATTTCTATTTTTAAAAAATTTCGAACCTCTCTCGGGTATTCAAAAGTTTCTGAGGCCTTGTGTCCACGATGATAGAAATTGGTCCGAGACCTCGAAGAGGAGATAGAATGAACCAATCGCATTAGCCAGTTGGCGGAATTGTACAAATGTGATTGACCAATTCTTTCTCTGTCCAGGATCTCTACCATTGTGGACACAAGGTTTAAGAAAAGATTTCCCACGACTTTCAAGACGAAACTTTAGTTTTAAATAATATTCGAAGCCATTCGAGAATCTTTCTAATTTGTACTGTCGAAAATAGTGATGGGCGATGTTGCTTCAATTAATTAGTTGTTTTTTTTTTAGAAATAATCGATTATTTTTGCTGATGTTTTTAAATTCGATTAATTGATTATGCTTTTTATATAATTGATGATTGATGATAATTGATGTTTTTTATATCCCATTTAAATAAATTATCTGATATTTTTATTCCCGATTTTTTTTCCCGATAATAATAGATTATTTAAACACTCGATTATTTATCAATCGATTATTTCTAACATCGCCCGTCACTAGTCGAAAAGTTTTAAAAGTAGGATTCAAATGTATCTCCAATTGTATTTATTGCATTCAATGCCGCACGTAGCAATAAAAAATAACAAGTAATACAAACTTCCGGGACGCCGTGTATATTTTTAAATTGACTTTTCCATTCCTGAATTTTTGCCTCTGTCGCTTCTAAAAGTGCAGCGAAATAAAAATTCCTTTCCTACCCCAGGACGCGAGCTACTTTCATGTGCGGATTGAACTTGCGTTTTGAAAATTCTTTTCCTTCCCCCCCCCTTCACTACTTTCTGTCGAGTGTCACGATGTAGCGCGGGATTAGTAGCGCATTCGGCGCAGAACGGCGGCGTCAGGTCGCGCCTTTGGAAGCCACTCTTGCACTTATGCCGCATTCTTAGCCTTTAGAACTACCGATGGAATTCGCTATCTCGGAAAATAAGTTGAAGTTGTCATGTTTCTCCGACTTCTTCGTATATACACGTATATACAGGTGCGCGCGTGCGCGCGGTTTGTACGTACGTGTGCCTGGTTTTCTTCCATTCCGATAATCAACGGCTTCCAGCCGGTATTCTGTCGGGCTGTGTGGGCGCGGTTTACATTTAGCCCCCTTTGAACAGCAGTCGTCGTACAATTAATGAAACATTCCTCTGGGTCAAGGGAGGCATCAACCATCGATCCGGTAACTTTTCGCATTCCGCGACAGCCTCGATTGCCCGTTACCCATGCGAATCGCGGAACTTGCGATTAACGCCGCGGCGCTAACTTACTGCCGGATTCGCCCAATTATCTCACGATTCCAGGCATCGAAAATGATTTGTTAATCAATTTTGTGCCCCGGGCCTCGCTCTAGCGCTGCACGCGGTAATCTACGATCGCGCGCGAACTATGTGTACGTACATAAATTTACCGATTCGCGTAAAACTGTCGTCGTAAAACAGTGTCGCTTGCAAAGCGCGTATAGAGATATATTGTCAATCTGGCTTGCTTATACGCGCCAAGTAATGTCGCCGCACCTAAGAAGTAACGAACGAATTGCAATGGAACACGATTGGATAAGAATATAAAAAGGTATACGTGTACAATTGAAATTCCAGATTAGAAAAAAGAGAGAGAGAGAGTGAGAGAGTGAGAGAAAAAAGAATCAGCCGTGCAGACGCCGAGCGGTAAAGTTGCGGCAGACATACTTTGTGTAAGGGATACGAAAATGATTGTGCGAAATAGCCGAGAACGTGAATACCATTAGCACATAGATTGCCACGTTTGCATATTCTACACGTATCAGAGTTCTACGCATAAGTAGTTCTACGAGAGGCAATGGAAAACAATATACGGCACGCTCGAGAAATCTACCGGGATTTCTCGGAAGCGGTTGACTCTAATGGCGCCATTCCGTTGTTTTTTTTACAGACTTTTTCTATTGTAGATTCCATCTGTTAGAATGTACGTATGTATACGTACATTTTACAAATTATAATCGTTACATGAATCATTTATATGTTAGTAAATTAATTATTAATTATTATTAAATTAATATCATTAAATTATTAAACGTAATGCATATATGCATATTTAAATTTTATGATTGGTCTTAACACGAATAGGCGCCACAGAAAAATTTTCTTTATAAATTCCACAAACGGTTCAAATAGGGTAAATTGGGATATTATGGCCATACAGAAAAGATGACTATAGCCTGTAATTTCTCCAGTAATTGCTAAATAGTGCATTTTTATAGTCGTTCTGAAAGATAATCAATATTTACAGTAATTTATATGCGTACACTATTCGAAATAATCTTATTCTGAATATTATATAATACTTTTACTTTTCACTACCTGCAAAGTTTTACATGTGTCCTCTAAAAGCTGCTATAACGTCAAATAAATTGCTGTTAATGTCATAATCAACGTTACGTATATAATAAAGGAACCTAAATTGTAACGTAACTTATTATTTATACTTTCATTTTCACTATTTATTTAAATACACTATGATGATCTTTTTCTTACAATTCGGGTAAGATGGCCCACTTTGTTTTTCTTTAAATTATAGGAATCTGTTTCTTTTCCTTACTTTAAAAGACTTATAATTGTTATTATTGCAATATCAGATTTTAATTGTTATGTTACTATTGTAATATTATAATTATAACTAAGTCATATATAATTATATATAAGATATATATACGTGTTTATACTAAATATATAAAATTATAAGTTTTATTTATCATTTTAGAAAATGTTACATTCATTTTTAACATAAAACGTGTATAGCCAACTGTCCCATAATACTATGGCCATCTTTTCCTTAAAATTTTGATAAGATGGCCAATGCGTATGTTATAATATTTTGATAATATTATATTTCTAACAAGTGTTTTCTCTTTAAAGTCAATAGTATTAGTATTATTAACTTTAAGATTCAGTGAAGTGATATATCAAACATTGTTAAAAAATAACAAAAATAAAAATGTGTTTTTTGCATTTTAAAAAACTATGGCCATCTTACCCGAGTTTACCCTATAAATTCTATCTCTGCTATTTAGTAATTAGATTGGTTGAGCACCAAACATGTGCGATGTTATAATATTTGATAATCATTTATCTATCTTAGTTAATTTTTTGTAGCCAAAAAAATTGTGGCTGTACTTGCAAGACCAGTTTTTAGATGGAATTGAGAAAAAATTGTTGAAAAACTAAAATATTTAATTCGATGCATGCATTAAATATTGAATTAATTTAATTAATTCCTGATAAAAAAATTTGAATGGTTGACATGAATGAACTGTACCTTTTTTTATACAACTAAATAATTGGTGAATCAACCCAATGTTTAGTTGATCGTATCGGACTAAATATTTCAGTTTTTTTGACCAATTTTTTTCTCAATGTATATTATACAAAGTTTACAAAAAAAGCAATAAGAAAGATTCATTCATAGATATGCGTGTTTCGCAATGAATTTTGCTTAGTAATTCAGCAAAGATGGATTTAAGAATGATAAATTGTCTCACGCGAACAAGATACAGAAACATTTTCGAATAAATTTAAGGATAAGGACCCTGACAACATTAGCGCGAACAAGAATACAGCGTAATAAAACGTGCGTCGTTTCGTTAAGTTACATAATAAGGTTCATTAAGTTACCTAAAAATTGCGCAAACAAAACTCTTCTCGACAATTCTTGCCCTTTTTTTTATTCGAAAGAAAAGAGGCAGAAGCTCGCCAAGAGTAATCCAGACAATTAAACTCACATTATACCACGACCTCGAAGTTGCCAGAAATATTTTTGGTAAAAAACGATCACACTCCGTATTCCGCCACAGGTATACGAGGCTCTGTTCCGTGCTTTACATCATGCGGGTGTGCGTTAAACCGCAAATGGGCGATTAAGAGAAGCCTTTACGGTGCGGCGCAACATTTGCGCCGACGTAGGCCGTAATTGTTCACCGCGCCGTGAGCCTTCGTGTTTTTATTACGGCTGCACTTCCTGCGTCGACAGTCTCTCTCGCTAATCGCAACGGAGATGGCACTCACGGGATGCACTCACAAGACGCACTTAAAATAAAACGGCAGACATCAAGTTTCGAATACGCGGCACGTTCACATGGTAAAAGTTCACTTTACTGCCACGTTCGCGATCATGATTATTGCCTCGGTCGTATTGCGGTATTTCCTTCTCGAATTACGTTAATTACCCCGACAAAGTAATACTGCGTGATAATAACCACCGCAGACGTGACATAAACATCGCGCGAAATTAGAAACCACAGTGATCCCTCGATCGGGTACGCAACTCGCTCCCGAGTAAATAAAAAATCGGACGTGAAAGGCGCGATAACCAACCTATTAAACCTGCCTGTTTATTCCGCATTTTGACGCCGTAATCGCTTATTAAAAGTCGATTTGCCAATTAATCACGCCACCGAACAAAAGTAACACGCTGTAACGCTCTAGCTTTTAACAAAAAATTTCGCGGTCGACGGGGAATATAAAAGTAATAATACATAATTCCACAAGATTCTCTATTAGAGTTAGCAAAGTGGAAAATTACACAAGAAACTTTATGTGTTAGAATTAAGAATAAAAAAACTTTTCGTCACGAATGAGAAACGTGAATCAAGATAAATATGTAAAAGAAGCTGCCAAAAACCTCACGCATTCTTCAAGAATGGGAAAATGTCTTTGAAAGATGTATGAGTCATACCTCCAAACATTACCAAAAAAAATATAAAAATTTCATAGAATATTCTAGTATCTGTGTAAAATTTGAGCACAATTCACTTACTAATTTAAAAGTTATTTAATTTTTTGCATACTCTCGATTCTTAAATCGCGTTTTGCAGTACTTATTTGCTTTGATGGAAAAGTAGCATTATCAATTAAATCAACATTTTTATATACACTAAAAAAACTCTAATAAATATTCGTGCAGAAATTCATTTAGATCTACTTACGCGGTTAAAAGAGAAGCAAAATATAGTAATGTTCGCTACAAAAATCTATATAAATCAAATTTTTATTGTTTTCATCTTTGCAGTTAGTCAGGATCAAAATTCGGGCATTCGCATTCGTGACTAAAATGTTTTGTTACTGATTAGGAAACAAAAAGAATAAACCTAGAGAAGCTTTTTTTAAATTTCGATAACTTTTATCTCGTACTGTATATTCACTGTTAAAAATGTCATGAAATTCAATATATTTTTAAGTCAATTATTCAATATTTATTTAATTATTTATTCAATATTTAATTATTTAATTCAATACATTTTTACACTAAATTTATCTATAATGTATCTATAACTGAAGAGCAAGAAATTTAGTGCATTTTTGTCAACATTAAATTTACATTAAAATTTACATTAAATGTTTTTAACGTAGCTGCTTGAAATTTGCTTCCGTTATTACATTAAATTCTGCTGCTGATTTTTAACAGTGTAGCCTCAAAACGTCATTAGCATTCTGAATAACGATAACAAAAAATATTTATGTGTTCGTGATCTCGGGGAGACTCGCGTGCGTCATCACGGCGAAGCTGTCGAAAAAGAAAAGAAAAGACGTGCAGCTTTCCGTAAGGGAAGAGTTGTATATAGCTCCCCTTGGCATTCGCATGACAGTATCATTTAACGCGACGCTGCGATATGGCGCGGCGTAACGTTACCATCTCCGACGTGAAAATAACATTGGATTCGAGAAATCGTGGCAACAACTCCGGTGGCTCCGCATAAATACGTAATTGCCGGCAAAGTGCATGCACGAACGCTCCGCACTGTGCTCTGCAACGCTTGGCCTTTGGGTTCTTACCTCGATCGTTCCAGCGAGTTTGTTGCCGCAAGCACCACTCCGCTGAGCTGTATGTCAGCTGTAATGCGCACACTACTCCTCTCGTAGTAACAGCTAAATTATGGCTGATAATATTTTAACGCTAAGAGTTATCTCGATGGCGTCAGTACTCCGCGTCGCGGCGAGCGCACGTATTCACAGCCCGTCCTCGTCTACAAATCGGATTTCACGTTTATGTCTGTTCATCCCGGTGGAAAACTTCGAATATCGAGTTGCGCAGGTAGCGCGAACTGTCGCGCCGAAAATGAAGCACGAAGGAGACGCGAGCGGGAGGAAATCCCCGATTTATATTCTCTCTCCTCAACTTTATACGTTCTAGGAAAAAAAAAAGAAAAAAAAAAAAATAATGAGATATCTTCACATTGAGTCTGCGACTATTGTAACGCGAAACGCGATGTTTGAAGTATTTACTTGATTTAAGCCCGAGTCGAAAAAGTTATATCGAAGAATGACGAATCTTTTTCCAGTCTCTCGCAATATTGATTATACCTTCGATGCGTGATTTCAAAGGGGGGCGATGCGCGAAAACGTCCAACGTTAAAAAATGAGGAAGATTGTCGCGGATAATCGGCTTTAATTATATTTTCATTAAGGCATAATCCGCTTTATAAACTCGATACACGGGCTAATTATTTTATTATACTTTCAACTGTGTCCCAACATATAATTGCATTATCATTTACGCGTCGTAAAAAGAAAGCGTAATGCACGCATGGCCGGAAAATTAAGGATGTATAGGGCATTTCTCAATGTTTCGAGAATTCTTAATGTTTTAAGAAAATTATGAAAATATCACAGATTGTTTTATATTGCATTTGAAAGTAGTAGAAAAAATTTGGTGGCGATTTTCTATGTGAAAAAGTAACGAAAATATCATGAGTAATGAAATAATGAAAAAACTTTGAATTTTTTTATTTAAGCACTTTAAATATTCAAGATTTATGTTTCATCGCGATGTAGAGATCAGTTCTGTACAATAAACAAAATTTATTCATTTACAAAATAACTAAACAGATAATCAGAATAAAACCTTGTGTAAATCATCTTGAATACTTAATCCTTAAACACAGCATGGAGCCTGGAAGACCTCGTATGAAATTTCGATTGCTTGCTGTATGAAGAAGGAATGAGATGGGAGGCTCGAGTTAAAAAAAAAGAAAAAAGTTTCCACTATCGCAACGTTGATTAGCTTCAGAACTCAACTAGAACTCAACTAGAATTCAAACACGGAAGAAAATTTTTTTTTCATATTTTCCTTGTTACATATATAATTTTGATAGGAATGACAATGGCACAATTTTTTGTTAAAAGTTCTCACTCTTGAAGAAGATTCGAAAGATTTTAAAAGTTTTTTGTTGCGAAGATATGATTTAATTAAAACATTTTTTTATAAATTTTTATTTTTGTTTAATGGCTTTTCCTTAATAACTTCACAACAGATTACTTTTCGGCAATGCCGTTTATTTAGTCACACTTCTAAACTATCATTAAAAAGAAATTTGTTGAAAAGTATTGATTGGAACCAAAGTTGCAAGTCTCCCAGACCTATGCTGTGTTCAAGGGTTAAAACACTTGTATAAAAAAATTGAGATTTTTTTATGTTGTAAAAAATAATTTAATTTTTAATAACAAATAGAGTAAATAAACTATAAATATGTTATTAAATAAAAATATAATCTTATTCGCACAACTTTCAAATGTTTATATGTATATAGCTTATTTAAAGTGTTAATATTAATACATTTCCAAATATTATTTACTTTGCAGGGACTGTACGTCTGATACATCCTTAAAACGCGGCCGGATAATCGCGGTCTTTCAAAATAACGAAAGCGGGCGCAATTATCGGCGGCGCAATATCCGCGCGCGCGATCGGCGTCAATTTCTTTTTTCCCCCAATTTTCGCAGCGAAACGCGTCTTCGTACGTTATGAAAGACGTTCCCTTCCCAAGTTAAACAGTCGTGGCACGGCGCGATCCCGCCCATTCATAACTCGGCGCGATAACGATAACAAGGTGATAAGGGCCGTGCTCGCGCTCGTGCCTCGTTTGTCCGTTATCGTCCCCGAGAAACCGCGAACGACGTCGGCAACAACACGACCCAACCTCTCCCACGATCGTTCCGCTGGATATAAAAATTTAGCAAGCTGATGTACCACATATACGATAAGTGACACAGCGAAAACGGGATGACGCTTCGCCTACGGAAAAATTAAGACGATCCTCTTGTATTGAAGTTCAATCGAGAGAGGCAAACGTCTCTTTCTGCGATTTTTGCGAACGCGTCTGTTCAGTTTGATCATTGTAAATATTATTTTTATCATTATTGAATATTTGATTTGATAATT